>JABUQX010014221.1:50000-59712 GCA_015478945.1 Trachelipus rathkii
TTTTTTTTTTTTTTTTTTTGAAGTAATTTTTTTTTTTTAACTAAAGGAATACCCTAGGGTAACCGCAAAGATGGCGGAGTCGGGGTTTCTCGCCCCGGTGGGCGACGGGGGGGACTAATCCGCCCCTCCGCGGATGGTCTCCGGAACCCCCGCTCTTTGGGTGTCGCGGGTGGTTCCTCCGAACCCATCCTCCTCCGGGGTAAGAACTCTCCCCTCTGTCCCACCGGTCGGCTCGAGCCCCTAAACAAAATTTTTAAAATTTCCACAAAAAAAACAAAATTATTTCACAAATTTAGGGGGCCGAGCCGACGGGGGACAGAGGGGGGGAGGTTTCTACCCCGGGGGGGATGGTCGGAGGAACCACCGCGACACTCCAAAGACCAAAGATCGGGGGTTCCGGAGACCATGTTCCGGAGGGGGGATTAGTCCCCCCGGTCGTCCACCGGAGGCCGAGAGACCCGACTCCTGCCATCTTTGCGGTTTACCTAATGGTATTCTTTAGTTAAATAAAAAAAAAATTTACTTCAAGAAAAAAAAAAAAAAAAAAAGAAAAAAAAAAAATTAAATCCCATCCTAGAATTTTCGGCTGATTCCAAATATATAATTTGGTTTTTGCTGTAGAACCTGCCGTTCTCTAGCACATCACTGTGAGCTTAAAAAATCTGACCCATCTATAATTATATCCTATAGATATATATATAAGTATATATATAATATATATATATATTATATATATATATTATATATAATATATTATTATATTATATATATTTTATTATATATATATTATATTATATATATTATTTATATATATATATTATTATTATTATTTAATTATATATTATCAAAATTATATTTTTTTTACGTTTTGATTTTATATTATATCTAAAAAATTAAATACAATGCTTTAAAATAACATAAGAAGCACAAAAAAAGTAAAAAAAGTAAGTTCTTTGTATAGCAAATCGATTTTAATTTTAATTTTGATATAAAAATTATTACCAACCTTCTCCAATACTAAATATTTCGAGGACCATGTATTACTTAGGTCCCTGTATAAGCTTTTAAATTGAATAGTTTTTGTTCCGGTATAACTGTAATGGCATAAATGACTGATCAATGGCCGCCGCGACGCAGGCTCGGTAATATTGAGTTTAAGAAATTTTCAAAAAGAATATCTAATTCTAAGCGTTTAGCTATAATATTATAAATATCAATGTTTGAAACTTCTTTCGTTTGTGAAACATTTTTTCCAAATTCAACAATTTAAAAAAAAAAAAAAAAAAAAAGATAATTTTCAAGTATCTGGGTTATTATGAAATTACTCAAATTTTAAAACTTCTACACGTCCACTTAATTCACTTCATTCATACATAAACAATTTTACTTTTTTTTTTTTTTTTACAGTTATCATTTTTTTTTATTTCACTACTATATTTATTATTTATTTTTATTTTACTATTTTGATTTTTATTTGTTGGTAATTGATTATAGTACCATTTCTTATTTGGTATTTATTCTTTTTTTTGTAATTTATTGTATTTTTTTATTTATTATTTTGATTATATTTTTTATATTATATTTTAAATATTTTTTTTTTATTTTTAATAGTTTTTATTCTTTTTTTATTTTTTGTTTTTTTCAATATAATCTTGGATTATGTTATTAAAAAAATTTATTGTTTTTTTTTTTTTATTTTTTTTTTTGAAAGATATTTTGATTTATTTTTAGATATTTTTTTGATTTTTTTTTTACAGAATTATTTTGTATATTTAATATACTATAATTTATATTGATTTTTTGCTTTTTTATATGATTGCCTTTGATTTTTTTTTATATTTCTTTATTTTTATATATTTTATTTTAGATTTTTTTTTTTTTTTTTTTTTATATAGTTTGATTTTAAATTATTATATTTTTATTTTTATATAGTATGATTATTAGAGGAGAGATAGATATTTATTATGGAGAATATTGTTAGATAGAGAGTGAAGAGATTGATTATTTATTTTAGTAGAATAATTAGAGAGAAGTAGGAACAAGGGGTGGGGAAGGTACAAGATTGGCGAGGTTGGGTCTGTTGATTTAAAAACATTTTGGATGTTAATTCATAAGTTCTCTGCAAATGGGTATTTTGAGTGAATTGATGAATATTTCCGTCGAGTTTATATTGCAAGAAATTTCTGCCTTCACCTATGGTTTAGGGCTGGGAACTACTCTCTTGTAGCCATTAATTTCTTTCCCAGAACGCCTGCATTAGGGAAACTATGAAAGGTTAGGCGACAGGCCCAGCAAGCCGGCAACAGGTAAAAGAACAGAAGTCGCTCGAGTTACCATGCTATGCCTCGTACACAGTCCGGTAATCGGTTTTGACGAATAAGCGTGATAAGGACTACGGAAAAAGGATATCACGATAACCGAATTGCCCTATATATGCAAGGTACTTTTGCCGGAAGGAGGAGGAGAGGGCGAGTGGATTGATGGAAAAGAAGCATCTGGATGTGTTGGGCGGTTTGTGAGGTGAGGTACCGCGGAAGTGGAACTAAGAGATTACATAACGACTATGTAATGATCTACAAGGGGAGAGAGGAAGAGAGAAGGCACGGAGTAGCGATCAGACCGGAACTCTATAGAAATGTAATGGAAACTTTGTTAATAAATGAAAGAATAATTGCGATAACGTTGAAGATGGAAGGAGAAACATTGAGCTTAATTCAAGTGTATGCGCCGCACCAGGGAAAACCAGTTGAGGAAAAAATGGAATTCAGGAAGTTCTCCAACAGACCTATGACGCGGTGAGATGAGAAAAGAAAATTATACTGGGGATATGAACGCTCAATGTTGGAACCCGTAGAGAAGGAGAAGAGATGGTACTGGGGATTCATGGAATAGGGAGAGAAACGTTGATGGGAAGTACCTGATCGACTTTGCGATGTGAGAACAAATGGCTTGTTATGAATACATTCTCAAACATGAAGAAAGCAAGATATGGACCGTGGTTAATAGTGGAGTGCGGAGGACAGAAGATATACGGAGAATCAATGATTGACATGATGCTAGCTAGCGATAAGAGGATGTTGGAAGATGTGAAAGGCTTACCCACGATTTCACTAGATCAGTCCATTAGAATGGTATTAGGTAACTGTAGTTTGATAAAAAAAGGAGAAAACCAGGAAGATAATCAAATAGAGAGATACTCTTGTTTGGGTAAAATGTCGAATGTGGTGGAGTGTGGTAGTAGCTGTTTTAATGAAACTTCACACAAGAATTCGAAGGGACAGAAGATACAAGAAACGGCGGGAGGAGCCGTTTGGTAATGACTCTTAAACAAAGTAGTAATTATCGAATTGGCAAGCGACAATACAAGGAAAGAAAAAGTCGCTGGGTAGAAAAAGAAGACGGCATGGTGGGAATGAGGATCTTAAGAACCGCTCAGTGAAGGCTCAAAAACAAGAATATAGGAATTGGATGAAGACGAGAAAGGAAGGGAACAGGATAAAAATATGTAAACGCAAGAAACCATGCGGAGGATGTAAAAGAAGTATGGGCATTACTTGGAGAAGAATAGGAAGAGAACTGACAAAGAGGATACGAAGGCACGGGAAACCTTTTATTGGAATGCCAAGAGCAATGAGAGGAAATAAAGAACGCGGAAATGCAATAAGCATTTTGAATAAGGAGGGAGAAACCCTTCTCTTTAGAGGAAGTAGGAGTACGGAAATGATGGAGCGGAGTTATTTCCGAGGAATTATTGAACTAGAGGGAGGGATGGAGGAAATGGAATGAAATCCCCTGAGAAGTAGACAAAACATGAGGAAATTAGAATGAAAGAGATAGAGTCTCGTAAGAAGCAGTAAGATATTAAAAAAATGGGAAAAGTTGCAGGATATCATGGACTGATATAAGAACTATTGCAAACATGGAGTGGGAATAACAAATGGTTGAACCAAGCATTGTTAAACCAAGTATGGAAGAAAGAAAAATAACCAACAGAAATGGAGGAAGCAGTAATCTGTCCCAATACATAAGAAGGGAGATAAAAGAAAATGCGGAAATTATAGAGGAATAGTATTGTTGGTGGGGGCGAATAAAATATATGAGAGGATCTTAGAAACAGATTTTTGAGGAAAGAGTCGAGGACAAGAATGAAAATGGCAGAACGGTTGCCAGACCAGGAAAAAGTACTACTGACCTAATTAATATTTTACAAGATGCTGACTGAGAAAATAATAGAGTGGAATGAGAAGGCGTATGCCGCATTCATAGATTTGGAAAAGGCATTCGATATATATAATAGGGAGAGAGTGGTGGAGATGTTAGAAGATCCGATGTATGCCATATCCAGACAAGTCTGAATAGCAGCCATTAAGATTGGAGAGAATGATGGATTGGAAGACCAAGAAGGTAGGCGACCAGCAGGAAGAGCGAGGAAGAGATGGATGGATTCGGTGGCAGAGCTGTACAACGCAGAGGCAAGACGGTAGAGGAAGTAGAGAAGGAAGAAACATTTGAAATAGCAATCTTTGGAGATAGATTCTGGAGGAGAAAGCCCCTGACAGGCTACCCTAACAGATGGAATGGTACAATATATATATAATAAATATATATATATATATAATTCATCTATTATAGTTAGATTATATATATATATATATAGCGGTATATGCTGTGGTTTTATAGGGTTTATCATTCTCACATTATATATGGAGTCTATTTGGAATCCCTATTAGTTTTATACTAGGTAGTATATTCATTAAATATATCCATATTTTTGTTACTTATTTTCTTAATTATCTATTATTATATATTCTTTATCTTTCTTTTATTTATATTATATACTTATATTTATTATATATATATTATATTATATATAATATTTTATATTTATATTATAATTATTAATTTATATTAATTATTATTATTATATATATATATTTATATATAATTCTATCTATTATATATTCTTATGTATATAATAATATATCTATATTTTAATAGATATACTTACTATATATTATATACATATATATATATACTTACTATATTTATATATATTATATATATAAATATATACTATTATATTACTATATTATATAATATTAATATATATTTATAAATATATATATTATATATATATATTTATATATATTATTATTTATTATTATATATATATTATATTATATATATTATATATTATAACTATATAATATATAAATTTATTATATATATATCTTTATTATTATTATATGTCTATTAAATAATATTAGTTATATGTATAAGTTATTATTATTATATATATTAATATATATATAATATATATATATATATATATTATATATATATATATATATATATATATATCATGTCTCTTAGCTTATATCTCCATTAATATATATGTATTATATTAATTAACTTCTATATATATATATTTTATTTTATAGTATATATATGTTATATGTATATATTATATATTATATATAATATATACATTAATATATATATATATATAGGGTATATATAATAAATTATATTATATATGTATATATGTGATGCATAACTATATATATATATATATTTTATATATTATATAGTATATAAATAATTATAATAGTATATTATAATAATAGCTTAATATATATATATATAGTATTCTCCCTATAGGGAGCACAATGTCTATACTTATTGTTTTTTATTAAATTATAATTAATATATAATTATATTTATATATATCTATTTATTTATATATATACTTAATATTATATACCATACAAAATGGAAACCATTTTTTTGTAAATACAAAGGCCATACCACTTTTTTTAACAACTTATTTTTTTTATTATTATTATAATTAATTATTATTATATTAAATTATTATTTATTATTTTATTATTTTTATTATTATATTATTATTATTATTTTATTATTTATTATTATGTATTATTATTTATTATTATTTTTATATTATTATTAATTATGTTTTATTAAAATATTCTTTTAATAATGACTAATTTTTTAATCATTATTTATTATTATTATTATTATTATTATTCTTATTTTATTATTATTATTATTATTAATTATTATTAGTATTAAATAGTTATTTTTAATTATTATTTATTATTATTATTATTATTATTATTTTTATTATTAATTATTATTATTAATTTTTATTTATTATTATTATTATTTATTATTATTATATATTTAATCTGGATCTGAAATATTTAAAATAATGAAAATAATCATAAGCTAATAATTAATATATATTTATTATAATAATTAAAAATTAGCATATAATTTTAGTGATTAATAATATAATAATATAAATATTATAATATATTATAATATTTATACTATATATTAACTATTTATACTATCTATATATATATATTATAGTATATATTTTAATACCTATTTATATATTTTATTCTTACATATATTTATTTTTATTGTATTGTTATTAACCTGATGTCATAATGAGCTGTAATATATGTTTTATTAACGAAATTTTATATTTTAATATATGCCTCATACTTTCTGCTAAAATTATTTTCTAGATTTAGTATTTAAGGAAATTAACTGAAATAATTTATAGAAAATAGTTCGTGAATTGGAAGCCTATATATTAAAATATAAGTTAAATATATTTATCTAAATACTAAGAACATAATTCTCTTTCTTATGATTTCTATAATAATAATAATAAGTAATATTTTATTATTAATTATATATAATTGAAATAGAAATAATAATTAATAACTTTATAATGAATATATAATTAATAATATATATATAATAGTAATATATAACTAATATAATAATATAATAATAATTCCCATCGAATAATTTATATAATAATTACCAATATATTAATGATAATATATAATAATTTAATTCATTAATAATAATATATATAATAATAATAATAATATATATATATAATAATAGTAATTATATCTAATATTAATATCATCAGAAACTCATCAATATTTATTGACAATCATAATACTAATATTATATAAATAACAATAATAATAATATAAAATAATAATAAAATAATATAATATATATAATATAATTAATACTAAAAATATAATAATATAATAATAATATAATATAATATATAATTATAATTATTAATTAATTAATAATAATATATATTATAATTAATAATAATAATAATAATAATAATTAATAATAATAATAATAAATAATAATAAATAAAAATATGACAGTTTTGCAAATTTGTTTTTCTTACTATATTGTGGAGATGTATGGATTACAATTAATGCTTCCTTCTTGGCCTACTAATGTTAGTATATGAGTATTTATATTTTATTATTATATTATAGTATTATTTATATATATAGCTTATATGATATTTATATTATATTATAGTATATATTATATTATATTCTACCGTATATATATACATATATTATATTATATATATATAATATATATATATAATATATATATTATATATATATATATTTATTATATATATATATATTAATATTTATAGTATATATATATTTTATAATATATATATAATTATATATTTATATTATTATATATATTATATATATATATATTTATATATTTATATTTTATATATAAGTTTATATATATTATTATTATATATATATATAATGTATATTATAATATATATTATATTATATATATATATATATATACTATATATATATATTATAATATATCATTAATTTTAATTTATATTAATTTTCAATGCCACACATAACAAACTTTTATTTGAATAAAAATAGAATATTGTATTATAATATTTATTATATTTATATATATTATTATATATTAGTATATATATATATATATTATTTATATATTTATATATATATATATATATTATATATAGTATTATAATATATATCTTGCTATATATATATCAATATATATATATATATATACTATATATTATATTATATATTTATATATGTCTTATATATATATATATATAATATAGTTATATATATATATAAATCTATATATATAATATTATATATATATATATATTTATAGTATATAGTATAATAGTATTACTATAGTGTATGGTAGTATGTGTATTAGTTATATATATATATATATGTTTTATAGGATATTGTTATAGTATATATATATTTAGGAGTTATAGATACCTAGACGCATATATTATGTTGATATGGTAGATAGCCTTATATATATTATATAGTTATATATAAGATATATATATATATACATATCTATTATATATAATAGTAATTATATTATAGATATATTTATATTATTTAATTTGTCCAATATGAGTTTGAAACAAGTACCATATTATGAATGTAAATAAACTTAATTTACTAGAGCCTTTGTTGCTGGAGTACCTATGAAGAAGTCAAACTTAAATGTTCATCTGGTCAATTATCGTTTCTTTTCAATTTTTGTTAGCTAAATTTAACATTTTTTATTATTTTATTCTGTTTTTTTGTTTATCGTCGATGTCTAGTTATTTCTTTTACTAATAAACCTTTGATATGATTTTTGTTTCGAATTAATCTGATCTTCGTACAAATAACCGTTGATGGTGCAAGCGATCGTGGGCAATCGAGCTGTACTCTATGCACTGTTTAATGTTTATTAAAAATATGGTCATCGAAGCAGTCTAGGGATGAGTATCGGAGGCATGAAGGAAACGCGCGATGGGGTTATCTGTTCAAAGAGACTAACGATGTTACTAGTAGTTGAGGAGGGTCATATAGTGAGGCGGTATTTGTATGATGGGTCATTGGTATGTATTATCTAGTATACCTATACGTGATATATTATTCTTACTTGACCATCGCTATATAAATGTGGTATAGTATATGCTCAGTTATTAATATTAATATTATTGTCTTATATTTATGTATTGTCAGTTTCTATATACCTACTATGAGTACACGTACTTGTGTATGCTGGTATAGTTATGCTTGCGTGTACTGTCTATTTATTACTATTACTTATGAGTCGGTTTTTATTATCTGATTATAGCTTTTATGACAGGACAGCATGCCCAGACTAGGATATATCCAAGTAACTAAAACTACTAATTACTATTCCAAAAATAGAGTAACATTTGATTTTCATTTTTGATTTTGATTTGATTGATCGAGATTATACTTATAAGAATTCTAGTATTTCTGATGTGTTTAAGTTTATTACTTTCTGACTGCTCTTAAAATTATTTTAGTATCTATCTATGGGCATCTGGGCATTCGTCTGATGTTTTGTGTTGCTTCCTTTCATTTCTGCCAGAAGTCAAATAGCATGACTTGCCAAGCGTTGGCTTTTTTTAAATTAGTGGCGCTGGAGAAAATAATGTTATTTTTTTGTGAAATTGTTTCTTTTTGAGGGTGCTCGAAGCCACTGACGGCGGAACACAGGGGGACGAATCCCCCCGTTCGTGCCCCGGTAGGTGGCCGAGAATTACCCCGGGTAGCCTCTGTCCACTTTTTGTGACTCTCCAACTTCGGTGTATTCGTTTTTTTAAAAAATTTTTTGAACATTCTGGAAAGCTGACCCGCTCCCTCGGAGCGCTAGAGCTTCTTCGTTCTTCTCAAAACAATAATTATCATACAGTTTTCATATTCTTAACACTTTTGACGCATGTTTTTTACATTTTTTTAAAAAGCGTTATTTATTTTTTTTAATAAAAAAATATCAATTG
>JABUQX010014222.1:0-38653 GCA_015478945.1 Trachelipus rathkii
CGTACCTTATACCTAGAAGCTAATTAAATCAGTAAATCAGTAAGCGTCATGACCCTAGTCACCTCTCACACCAAGCTATGCTACGTTGTTCATAATTTATGTAACTATCTAGCTGTTACGATTATCAACGTCTTTAGTCGTCATTATAATAAGTATTAAAAAATGAATCAAAACGTCTAAGCATAGCTTGGTGCTCTAGAGGTGTTTGCTACTGGTTAAGTCATGACCTGACTGATTTACTGATATATTGGCTTTATAGGTACGTATATATAAAATATATGAAAATATAACAAATTTAGTATAAGTTATTTTCAAACTGATAGATTATAACATTTTAGTAAACAATAAGTAGTAATAGACATGTATTTAATAATATAATTACTACTTCAAAATGATTTTTGATTTGATTTATTATTAGAAAATTTTAAGAATAACTTTAGAAAAATAATTTTTAGTTATTATATTTGTATTATTAGACTTAAAATTAATATATTTTTATTTGTATTTCCAATTTAATGTTTTAATAAATTAAGTTCTTATTTAACAGTCCAAGACATTTGTCCTATTTGGATACAATATTAAAAATGATAGATATTATTGTGGATGCAATATATAAATTCTTTTATGTGTGTGTAAGTTACATTGAAATCCGCTCATTGGATTAATAATATACATCTATATATCTTTCAGAATATTTATATATGTAATAGACACTATATTACGTAGTGTATAACAGACTTAAATACTGTGTGTAGATAAGTAGTAAAAGATTGTAGTAGTAGTAGCCGTGTACAGGTATAATAGTAACTAAAAGTAGCCAATAAGTGTAAATATATAAGCTGGTGATCTAATGAGGTATAATGTAAGTGTCATAAGTGAATGTGTATGATATATAGTGTCATAGTGAATGTGTGTGGTGTCAGTGGTATAGTGTACAGTGTTAAACTGTAAGGTCTATGGGTAAATGATAAGTCCGTATAGTGAATGATAGTGTATCAATATATAATATATATATATTATTATTATACTTATATACAATATACATTATCATTATACTATAATAAATATATAATACTATATATTATATATATATATAATAATGAGGTCATTATTGATATCATTTAAGTAGTATTTTACGCCCTACTACTACTAATATAAGTAGTAATATTGTAGTGATAGTAAGTATGGTAAGCTCATGGTACCTAATATGGTATGGATATAAAAGTAATATGTGGTGTGAGAAAGACTATTAACATATGTGTATATACATACTAAATATTGACACATAATATAGCTCAGGTTCATAGTGCTCTGGTATCTTAGTGAGGAGTGGTGTCGACAGTGATACGTCAGGAGCTGTATATTATATAATAAATATGCATCGATCTGAATTTTCTAGTCATATATATATAAATGAATTAATATAGACACAGACGGACTTTAAATTGAAAGGTATCTCCATAGTTTATGCTCATGATTTGATAATCCTCAATATAGTGGACAATCCTACCTCAGTTCTAGGTGCATATAGGAATCACTGTGAATAATGGCATAAAGATCAAAAATTAGATTTATATAATACTGTCTATTGGGATCGGGCAGATAAGTGGCAAACTGGAACTATTTTATTAAAATATTTAGTAAATAGTGTAAGCGGTTCCAATCCTCCACCGACCATTACAAAATCAAATAGTATTTATATTTCCCTCAATATTATGTAATTAGTGTCGTGACGTTTCATCGGGTACCAAGAAAAAGATTTATGGCTTCTGTGATTATAAGATCTCAAAATAATTTAGTAATAAAGTCATAAGCTATATAATAGTGGTTATTAGAAGCTAGGTGAATTATGCTATAATATAAGTAATGACTGGCAATAAATTAAAATCGCAACTGAATTGTATTTATGACTAGATCAAAGATAAAGTAATATAGTAATTAAGCTGTATATATATACCATCACTGATTAGCTACATATCATATAAAATCACTGCTAATGCTATAGTACCAAATAAATATATAGACCATTGAAATAATTTTAACCATGTACTTTTATTTAAAGAAAAGTACTTATAGTATATTATACAGTTATGCTAAATAAAGTAAAAAATAATAGGTATATTATATATAGTATATTAAGCACACGATAGTGAAATTGATGTTTTGCGTTTATGGAGGGTATAAAAAAGCCTTATGAAGGAGCAGTGTTACTACCAGATAGGTTATAGTATAAGTAGGTGATGTATATTATAATAACTACCTGGTAGAAAGGCGTATTTTAGCTCTCAATGAAGTAGTACATGTATTACGAATGATTCTACAAATTTCTATTTAATATCTTAATTGAGTAATATCTATAAAGTACTGTCATTAAATTCCTATCATAGTTATATTTCTAATTCCATTTTTTACGAACCAGGGAGAATATAATATATAGTAAACAAGAAAAATAAGAAAAAAATAGCACTTCGACTATTAATTACTTTAGTTATTGATATATTCATTTTTCAGGTCATAACACTCGGTTTTGTCACCTAACTAGCTAAATAGTTTAAAAGTTATATGCATATATATATATATACCTACTAATAATATATACTATATATATATACTATTATAGAATTTCTACTTATAACATATAAATATATTATATACTATATAATAATACTATATAATAATATAATATTAGATATTCAGTGTATTATTAATATGTATAATTACGTAAATCACTCCACTCAAAATGAATGATCATCACTCAAACTGAAGTAGGCACTAAATGATGCTCGGTGAGTGTCTTTCATATATACCATTATTTATTTAGTTAATGATTAGAGTGTTACATTTATAGAGTAAAGTAAAAAAACATATTTCGGACAAAAATTTTGACCTGTTTTATTAGCTAAAAAAAAAACGTGAGATTACTGATGCTCCTGTACTTGTCATTGCTGGTCATCTGAAAATATTGCTTCTGATTTGAAAGAAAATTTTTTTTATATAAAACAAATTGATTTTCCAACATGGGTGATGAAACCAGTGCTAATTGTAATATGTATTGCTAATGTTAATTCATATTATTCATTTATTATATATTATTATTATTATTATTATTATTATATTATTTATTATTATTATTATTATTATTATTATTATTATTATTATTATTATTATTATTAATAATAACTTTTGAGTTGCTGTGGTTCAGAGAGTCGTTTTGCGTGATGGGAATCCCGGGCACGATTCCTCATACGAAGGGCTGAGCAGGAGTTATTATAATGGAATTATTTACAAAAGGGAAATATTTATAATACTAAATCTTCAAATATTTTTAATAATAATTAATAATAATAATAATAATAATAATAATAATAATAATAATATTAATAATTAATAATAATAATAATAATAATAATAATAATAATAATAATAATAATAATAATAATAATAATAATAATAATAATTGTGAAAATTGTGTTCATTGTAATGTATGTTTAACAATAATTATTTGTATTCGAACATAAGCATATTTTATTATTTTATTATTATTATTATTATTATTATTATTATTATTATTATTATTATTATTATTATTATTATTATTATTATTATTATTATTATTATTATTATAATATATTATTATTATTATTATTATATTTATTATATTTATATTATTTATTTATTTTTCTAATTTTATTTTATTTATAATAATAATAATAATTATAATAATAACATATTTACACCTCATAAATAATAATATTATAATGATAATAATATATACAACTTAATAAAATTATATTATAATAATAATAATCGAATAATATAAATACCTTGATATAAGTTTAGGAGATTTATTTTACATTACATTGAATAATCGATTTTAAGTCCAATCAAAACAAAATAAATGACATAATAATACTTTGCAAGAAAATTGAACTTAATATAATGTGAATATTATGTAGTTAAAATGTCAATTTTTTTATTATTTGATATTGTTTACGATTTCTGATTTTAACAAACTACTAAATGTTGTAGTAGTGTATGTATGATTCCTTTGAACGAATAAAAGTATTTGCATAACTAAAAAAATACAATACTAATTTTATAATATATATATATATATATACATTTATATATTATATAAATAATCTTATATAATTAATATATAGATATAATATATATATACTATATTAATATATATTATATAATATATAGTATTATATAAATTATATTATAATATATATATATATATATATATAATATATATTTATATATTAATACTTGAAATATATTATATATGCATATAATATATATATTATAATATATATATACAAATATATATAATTTAATATATCTATATATATATATATATATAAAATATAGTACTTATATATATAATAAAAAAATAATATATATATATTATATATACTATATATATTTTATATAAATAATATTAAAAATATATAAATATTATATAATTAAGTATATATATATAATATATATATTATATACATATACTATATATATAACTATAATATATATAATATATATGTTAGAAATCTTTTTTAATAGAAGAAGAAGAGTTTTCAAGCTGGCATTGGAATATGGGTAAGCTGCTAGGTTTATCACGAAGTAGCCTGAACTCACCATGGCGGAATTGTCCCAACGATCTTAATTTCTCTATTTTTAGAACTAATCATTTTATTATAAATTATAAACAAGCTATTAAAAAAGAGTTCATCTACAAATTTTAATATGATAATTCTTCGTATTCAATAATATTTTATGCTTTCTTCGAAAAACAAAAAACAAACCTTGATGGAGGCAAGAGATACTAGTACATGTTCATAGTAAGTTTTAAAATTTTTAGTTAAACATTCTTGCTATGTTATTAAAAACACTTAGTTCCAAGGTAACCTTTAAGAATTGGATGTCTTGTGATACGTTAGACATGTTATTATTCTTATATATATCCAGTATTGTGGACAGTGATAAGTTAAGGATATCGAAATATATATTTAAAGTTATATGGTATACATTCTCATCTGTGGCGTATATATATATATTCTGGTTATACGTTAATAATATGAACATAAATTTTAAACAGATTGATATAACTCTTCGCATGCGAAATACTACATCATATCCATTGTTCTATCTATATTCTTAGTATACTTGTTTTAATCATTGAGATAACCATCTATCCCATATAATTTACAGATAGGTAATTTTGGCTGAAATTATGCTAATAGTAGTAAGAGAGAACAACTCGGACTAATCAATTTATATATGATATATTATATATATATATATCATATATATATATATATTATATATATATATAATACATATATAATAATATTTATATTTAATAATATAATAAACTAATTCTATATATATAATATATTATATCTTAATATATATATATAATATATAAAAACATTATAGTAATATTATATTATAATATATATATTATATCCCAGTTATAGCAAACTATAATACTAATATATTAATAATAATATATACCCAAAATATATTTTTATAATATATTAAAATATATATTTATTGCTTCATTATTAATATTATTTTCACTGTGATATTAGGATGCTCATAAGTTTGCTAACACATTTCCCGCATTATCCGCCTATCCGCGGAAAGCGATACCGCACATTATTATAAAGATCCGCACTCCGTTACCTACTACTACCGCCTTTATCGCAGTCCTCACTTTGCCTAGCTGCGGATGTGCTAAGCTAAGAGTAATATTCAAAAATATTATTATATTGAATACTTAGATGTATCTGAAATATAAAAATATTCGTTAATGCGAAAACATAGTATTCAAAAAAGGCTTTGATAAATGTACAATCTAAGAACATATTACATATTATCAAAAAAACTCCAACTCGGTGGAAAGGTGCACTTCATATGATGGAAATAATTGGGTGATATTTCTCAATAGAATCACCTTCTTTGCCCTGTATATACACTCTCAGTTTTTACGTAATGGGTTTATCTAAGTAGTTATACGTATCTTACTAAATGTGAGAATATGATCGAATCATAATCATCACTGAGCATATAAGCTTGTATATATGAAACACCGGCATTTTGAAAGAATATTTTTATCCATAATTATCTTACTTGATTTTCAGCGCCTCTACAGCTATCTGTCTCCGATTGATTAAATACCATTAATACTTCAACGCTTTTAAGAAGTATTTTTGTGATAACTTATGCTTTCGAAATAGTGTGAAAATTAGTAATCGGTATATTTCATAAATGTACATATAGAATAGATTGTTATAAAACTAAAGCTAGTGAAATATCGTTATAGGTTCTAGTGCCAAATATTAATGTACCTTTCGATACTCATTATCGCTACTTAACTTTAATTTTCCCAGTTTATAAATGGACATGAAGTGTCTTTTTATGTTTACATTCTCCTCTTAAGAATACCCTTCACATATAACTTAATATCATCTCATTTGGTGAGTGCTAGTGTAAGCATACTTTCTAATCCTCGTATCAAGTCTTATTAATTCCTCAGACAGCCCTTTTAATTAGAAATAAATAAACTGAAAATCTCAACGAACATATTAAGATAAAACATATTCAACTTAATGTCAGTTTAAAATAAACTGTAATGATGATGAAGAAATTTCACCACGCATTACCAAAAGAGTATGTAAGTACAATATGATTGAAAAAATCTGGGGTATCACCAAGTACTTGAGAACGCACTAAGATACAAAATTCATAGTTTAGTGGTTGTTACCTAGTAATAAGCTTATAAACTCACAAATTAGGTATCGATTAACCCCCACTGCTATGAGTAAACTATGCAAGGTAATACTTAGCCCTGTTCCCTCCAACTAGTTATTCAAAGTGAGATGAGTATTATTGGAATTATGTGTGCTTTTAATAATAATGATTGATAATGGAAAAATTATAAAAACAGACTTCATCAGCATGAAATAAGGACAGAAGAATTACAGGTAACCTTTATTACCCATTTCTTATATTTTTGAATTTTTAAATTACTAGACATAAGCAATAAAAAGTCAGTATAAAATAAATTGCACAACCTCTGTGTGAAGGAAATCTCATATGGGCTTCATATGCTCGAGAGTGGCTATAGTGATTGTGTGGGAAATACCACAGAGCTTACGTGTGTGGTCGGCAACTTATCAAGGTTGAGTGTGGTCAGCTCATATCAGTCGCACTCCTTTTCCCGGTATTTTAACATCAATTATCATAGATCTGTAGAGTGCTATATAAACTTCTGATTTTTATACAATTATATATTATATTTTATATATATATATATATATTATATATAAATGTTATTATATATTTTTATACTATTATTATATATGTATTATTATCTATATACTTATATATATATTTATAATAATAATACTAATATATTTACAATATATAATATATATAATAATATATTATTAATATATATATTATATATATATCCCTGAATATAATAATTAATTAAGTAATTATATATACTTATATATATATAACTATATATTATATTAGATTATGTATATATATTTACTATATATTAATATATTTAATCTTATTATATTATATAATATATTATGTATATATATATAATAATCAGTAATATATATTATCAATATATATAGTTATATTATATAAATTATATACTATTTTTATAATTAAGTATATATAAAATATATATATAATTATATATATAGATATCCTAAATATGATATATCTTATTTTTATTGTTTAATTTACTATACTATATTAATTAATTACTACATGCTGTATTTCGTTTATCGTATAATATGGAAATTAAATATATGCTTGCCGATCGTACCTATAATCTGAAATACTCAATTCAGCTGCAGTCCTCGAGTAGTTTCCAGCGATAGTCTTGGATTCAGTGAGAATTCCACAACCACCCTATTCTCGCGTAATCCGCAATTCTCCGGCATCCGCAGGTATCTTAGAGTGTGCTGGAAGAAATCCTGAAATAGACAATCTTGCTAGGAACGCCTAGGCTCACTTACTCCATATATTGATATATAGTCTAAACTTGTGATATAGTTATAATTATATCTATACTCTATACTTACTAAATCTATATCTGCAAAAATATATTTGGTTTATATATTAGATTAGTATTAATTAAACAAATTATTTATAGTTATCGCTCATACCACTGGACTACAATATATTTACCTGTGAATTGTGTATTTACTAAATTTATAATATTGTTATTGTTTTAATAATTAAGTAGATTATGAATTATAATGACGTATGCTCGGTAGTATATATAAGTAGAGTATAGATTAATCCTTGAATC
The DNA here is from genome assembly GCA_015478945.1 of Trachelipus rathkii. Taxonomy (NCBI): domain Eukaryota; kingdom Metazoa; phylum Arthropoda; class Malacostraca; order Isopoda; family Trachelipodidae; genus Trachelipus; species Trachelipus rathkii. The sequence goes on from JABUQX010014222.1 coordinate 8,345, forward strand.
TTATTGTATAAGATATGTGATGATAGATTTGGTATTATATCTGCCAGCGGTGAAATAGTATTCAGAAGAAATCTTTGAGAATAGATTGTTTAATAGGTAAATGTCTTTTTGCAGATAGTATCTCTAATGATATAAAGTAAGTTAGATATTTATATAATACTCCAGTGATGATAAGTAGCTATTTATAATAGGTAATATGTGAGTATTTATAGAACGTTATTCCGTTAATGATCTATGTAATTGTTATATGTAATTATGATGTATAGTTTGAGTATAGTGTAAATATCATTATTCTTCGTTTTAATCTATTTTATGTGATTGATAGAATAAATGAGAAGTGTGGTGTTATTTGTAGGAACTTTAAGTGATAGTATTTAGTAATATTCATATTATATTTATATATATAGTGAAATATATATAATAGCATAAATGTGATTAGGGTTAGATATTAGATTTAATAAGATAGTTGTCATATACGAGATCATATAAATTGGTAATGCATGAATATATGTCCGTTATATTGAGTGATAAGATATTATAGTAGTGACATGGATGTATGAGGGGGTATTTGTTGTACATATTGTGAGTGATATTTACTGGTTATTTAATATATGTTTCTCAGGTTAATAGGTAAAGTATATTCTTATATTTTGAAGCAATATAGAATAGTTTTTCTCTCCTCCATGATAAGTATGGTTAAATGAGTAGTTATTTAGCTGACTGATTATATTGTACTATAGGTATTAGTATATAAGTATAAAATATAAAGATAGATTTCCGCGAATAACCTAGATAGTAAGCATAATGTAGTCATGTATATATGAGGTATGTCATAAGCGCGAGGTGAAATATTTGATTTATGATGTAACTCACTCTACTACTATATGGATGAGTGTGTACGTATATATATTTTGGTATATATAGGATGATTAATATAAGATACCTCAATATTAACTACTCTACTATATAATAATAACGACAAAGTTTATAAGGAAGTGTTGTTGATGTGAGGAGAAGGAAAATGATAGTAGAATAGTGATAATATAATAGTATAATAAGTATTGTGATATTTGCGTTTAAAGCTCATACAACATACATGCATTCTCGATCGATACTATTGCTCAAAAAGGACTACAATAAGCTACGGAGAAATTGGGAGAGATACATTGTGGTCGCTGGTCTGAAGTCTCCGGTCCACTATAAGCCTCTCAAATGTCACGGGTAGTTGCTGATAAAAAAACAAAAAAATTGCATACTCACTAAAGGCTTGTAGCAATAGAACTGTACGAGCACAGAAGAGAAATTGAATTTAGACTTTAGATAATTCATGGATATCTCCTGTCAGGAAAGAATAGTGTATATGTGAGAATGTGCGTTTATATAAAACTTCATAGAGGAATGTAAGTTAATATGATGGGGCGAAAGCAAATGCATTGCTCCCAGTCACAATACGAATACAATTAATTGGTCATGAACCTCTTACTCTCTGTGTAATCTACGTGTGGTTACTGATTACGCTTAACGAGCTGAGCACTGTTATTTTTATGTATGCAAAAGCAATCCCTCACTATCACCTAATTCGTTTAGTGGAGGGTGTAGTGATAATGTAGTGATGGAATATTTAATATATGATCTTTATATCCTGATAATGTCTTAATAATAAGTATGGAATCAAGTACTTTTATTACCATTTTGAAGTAAATTGTGATAGTAGGCGTCACCTGCCCATTTAGTAATGTGATCGCATATACAGGATGATGTATTAATTGCCTAGTGGATTTGTAAATTAGAATTATTGAGACAGTTCTGGGAGGACCCAAATCATCGGTATCATAGTAGTATTGATAACCTTATTAATTGACGATAGGATATACCACAGTGAATTGGTCACTAGTGTCTGGCTATAAAAATTATACCTCTTGCCTGCTCATAAAGCTCTACAGTATCAGAGCATTTTCTGGGACTTTGGTCAGCTCCCATGGGTGCGTATGCTTGCGCCGAATCGACACAGTGTACCTCAGAGACAGTGTTATTACGCGCAATCCACGCCCACAGGTTATAGGCTGGTTGTGTAATTGGGTTGTGAAAGGCATACCCCTGTTCTACCCTCTACTAACATACCAAATGCATAAGTGTGGATTCCGATGATGTACGCCTGCTGCTCGCTATGGGTGTTGGATTGTAGTCCCTACTCCCCGTACCCGCTCTCACATTGTGATTTAAGGCCGTTAAGATCAGGCAGGAACGATACTAGACTCCTATACGGATTGATCTAAATAAAGATTACCTCAAATAAGTCAATAATAATAATTATAACTCCTCGTGGGGTAGGTAGTATAATACTTATTATATGTAATATAAATAAAAATATAAGTGAACTAGCGACGGCGATTTGGTAAAAGATGCACATATAATTATTTTAACGATGAACTATATATAACCTCAATATAGATAGAGTTCTCTTAAATAGTCTATCCACTAAATTAACTAATCAATTTTCTGTATTCTACGGAATTTGATAATTATTACCTGACTAACTCAGATATAGTATATGGTCATATTATCTAATAATTTTATTATATTGTATATTATACACTTTTTCTTATTCTAATAGTTTATTATTATTATAATTACTACAATTATAAATGAAAAAATGTATTTCTTTTAGCTGTAGCTATTGTAGTTTTATAGATATATATATAATATATATATATTAATATTATATATTATATAACATAATATTGATATCTTATTATGTTCCTCCGTGTATAAATATTTAATACCTATATACTCATATATATTATAATATATATATAATACTAACTGTACATCTAAATATATTTTTATGTTCATTTTATATTACTATATAATAGCTATATATACTTATATATATAATTATATATATTATATATTCACTATATACTATTTAATTATATATTAATACTATATATTAATATATATATTGTATATTATATATATATAATATTAATTATATAATATAAATAAATAAATAATCTTATTTTTATTATATAAATATTATTATATATATTATATAATTATATAATATATTATAAATTTTAATTATATAAATTGATTTATATACTAGATGTGAGGATTAATTCAATATTATATTATATATATATGTATAATTAGGAGGAACTAATTAATTTATGACATTAGATAACATTTTAATATATAATTATTTTAGTGATACTAGTAAAAACGTATATATATTATTTAAATTATAATATATATATTTATAAAAATTATTTATTATTATTAATTATATTATTATATATTAATATATTAAATATATATATATAATATATATATTATTTACATTTTCTCACGCTCAACTAATAATTTGTGGACCAGCATTCCTCAGCTAAATTGATATTCCAGCATATCATATACTCTATATTATTATGTAATATTATTAACAATAATGTTTTTTTTATTTTTTATTTAATGGGTAAAAATTTTAATGTATATATATCATAAAAATTATATACTTCTAGGTTTTTTTCATCAAAAATGTATTCCTTTTTGAGATATTTATATTGTTAGTTTTTAATGAAGTATATATATATATTTTATTTAATTTTAACTCATTTTTCTGCACCTAAAGTATTATATGGACTCAAGCATTCTCCATATCAAGGAAGCAATCGTTGAGTGCCGACGTCGGAGTGTTGTCGCCGTGTTAGTAGTGTGTGAGTGTCTTTCGTGATGTGAGTTATGCCCCAGCTTGTGTACTTTATAGTAACACGAGCGCAAGATGTTCTCAGCGGAAGTCGGGAGTGAAGGGTCGATATCAGAGTCATGGTGTAGTGTGTTAAGGAGCTTCCGCCTATGTGTATAAGTCAGTGGATATTTAGTCTCAGGTTGAGTACTCAGATTCCCATTCCCATATCTAGTAAGATTAGGGAGTATACGTATATAGGAAGTCGGTAGATAAGGTCGATAAAATTAATAAAACCGATTCCTTAACGATCTCCCAAAACTAATATTTGTAATAAAATTTATTTTCAGCTACTTAAGCAAAATTTTTGTAATTTTAAGACCCATTTTTATATTTTATGGTATTTACTTATTTATGGTATATGAAAGGTGACTAATATATATAAGTTATTTTATTATATACTTGAACTTTTGATTTGTTGTAAGCTCATATTATTAATATAGTGTTGTGTACTTATATTTTTCTAATTTATGGTATATAATAATTAAATAATTGATTTGACTGCTTGCTACTTACTTGTTTGCTATATGGCTATGGATTAACATGTACTATATCAATCAACTCGAGGTCAGAATGCTTGTTATTGGCTTATTTATATGAGCTATCATCGTAGTGTCTTAATTACATTAATTCAAGTCTCCAAGCCTAATCTCTCCTCCACGCGCCTCCATCTATAGCTTTGCACAGGTTTTGAGAGTGCGCGTGAGATATTATGTCCTCCGCAGTCGAGTGTCTTCACCATTTCGACACTAATTAGTCAAAAGATTATATTGTACCACATATATCTATGAAGAATGATTATATCTTGATAGAGGATTTAGTAAAATATGTCGTATAATAACTCTCGGCTAGTATCATCCCGTATGCATTTTTGCGATATGGAGACCATACACAGACTGATAGTATCGCTCAGAGGTGGCGCTCGTGAGTGTTGGTGTGTGAAGCTTTGCAGTAAGTGTTTAAGATAAGATACATGACTATTCAATGATATTTCTACTACTACCTCAATTGCGCTCCACCAGTCGTGCAGAATTGTATACGAATCTGGCTTACTATATAACTTTTTTGATAGTGGTATATTTCGGTTAAATCCTTGTCGTTATGAGAATCCATACTCGCATCTCGAATCTCGGAGGAATCTACACAGAGACCTAATACAATATACAATCTCTGCTGATATCAGCACCTCTCACTTACTAGAAAGCCAGTCCTGTATAACTCGGGGAATTCATTCACAGAAGAGTTAAAGTCTTCTAGATAAATATGTAAGGAAGTGAATAAACCTAGAGATTAATTCACTTGTTTGATAAAATATACCTTAGTGTGTGATTAACTCACTAGTAATTCAGTTTTGTCTTCAATTGATTGGACATTAATAAAATTCAACTAATATTGAACATGACGTAAATAAATTTACTGTGTGAGGGCATGAAGTATATTCGTCCTTCTCTCCTTATGATGGCTATACCGATCTGATTTCTGAGACATAGCATTAGCTGTTATAAGCAAAATCCGGACACATATTCTCACATTAGAATAATATATAGAATAAATATAATATGAAAAATATGTGAATAAAATTACTAGATTAATAGGTTATATATCACATTATCTCTCGCTTATTTCTTACTATCTCTAATAGGGATCGGTTACCTAGGATAGCTAGTGTTCTATGTAATCTAGCGACCTCCTTTTGAGATTATTTGCTTACGCTTGCACTCCCCCTTGCTATTACTATATTAATTTTAAGTGGACTCTAAACACTAGTATTGCACAAAAACAATAGACCTTTGTCATCAAATCTAACATTATCATTCGTGTTCTGGATCTCTCTCACTCTCTCGATGACTCACTTACCATAATTATATATATACTTATTCAGTATTTTTGATATGATAATATTTATCAATATCATTATTTATATAATATAATTATAATATTCAACTCATTATATATATATCTACAACTATCTCTATATATATATAATAATTATATTATGATATTATATATTATTATCCTATATATATATATATATATATACTATAAGTGAGTCGTACTCCTAGTGTAATCTATTTGTATAGTCTTGCCTACTCTGTGTACTTCATCTTAACTACTCCTATCTTCTTAATGCTATTCTCTATATATATATATTATATATATATATATTATATATATATATATATATATATATATGTCCAAGGTAAAGTATATAATCCTTTTTTTTTTATATAAACAAAAGTTTAATTAAAACGGTAAGAAATAAATTTACAGTTTACGACAAATGTGCTAATTTATTTTATTTATTTAGCTTTCTCACTTTTATTTTATATTATAAGACTCATTTAATAATTCCCTAATTGACTTAATTAATATTGTTTAATTTATTTATTTATTTGTTGAGTTTTTAATTAAACTTAACTTTAATTATTTATCTGTTTGCCAGGTAGCCCTTCAGCCAACAAATCTCATTTTCACAGGGAATATTAATATATTTGTGGAATGGCCTATGGAAATCCACATGTTGCCCTTGCTAGTTTTTTATGTGGTATTATGTCTGTTCTTACATGTAAGGTTACGCTATGTAATTATATATATATTATTTTATATAATATATATATATTATATAATTATATATATTAGATATAAGTTACTTAACGCCCATACGGAACGGGAGCTCGTAGAAGAAGGTTTGACTTGATATTATGTAGAAAATTATTTGGAAATGATAATCAAGACGATTAATTAGATTGCAATTCATGAGTGCTATCTCAGATCATAATGGTATAAATTTTTTTTTCTCTAGACTCATGATATCTTAGGATACCTGATCCACTTGACCTTAACCATATACCCTTAAATTACCTATTAAAATACTGTATACCTTGTAAATCTCATATAACCTTAACCTACACTGACCTAATTTGCCAAATTTATTGCCCTACACGGTTGAATCTAAGGTATAAAATAAAAAAAAATAAATAAAAAATATTATATAAATATAAATATAAATATAATAAAAATCATTTTTGACCCACTTACTTCTACGGTCTACCTTCACCATCATACGAACATCTATTTACTCTCTCAGATCTCACATTCTCGATAACTAGAAGATTTCTTCTCATATACGCTCCGTCACCGAGTGTCACGCGTCTAGTGCGGGCAGCTCTCCTCAATACCCATTGTGTCCATTCTCGTTAAAATCGGCTCTCTTCACCTCTTTCCATTGTAATGTTTTTCTGCTCTGACTCATACTGCTATTCCTTACCACCCGCGATTCCATCTCCATATCTCTATAGGTCTTCATTTTACTGACGGTTTTTCGGCCTCAGCCGAGCTTCTGCATTCCAACTTATCTCTTCTTCTATATGGTTCCCTCTCATCTCTTCCTCCTTTACTCTTTTTTTTCGCTAAATCTTGTCCATACCATCTTAGCTGTCATTCATTTTGTATTTCTTCGATTTCACCAAATGTTCAATTGCTTTCATCTATATTTGTCCTTGCGCTTTGATACTACTGCATCATATTTCATTTTTCTTAATTCACTCTTTATCGTATACTTTCCATTCTTATTTATCAAATCTCCTCTCTTCTTATTATGAATATCAATCCTTTTCCATTTTGTTTCAGCCATCTTTTACCAAATTCTGCGCCAACCAAACATTCTAAAACCCATATATTTCAGTAATGTTAGGTATTATCTCTAATACCGTTTTAATTATATATATTCTTTTTTCACTCCTTTATGCTTAATTACTTTTATTCTTTAGTATTGTGAGTATACAGTGCACACAATGCCATTTATTTCTGACACTTTATTCGCCTCAATTCTTCCCTCAGCTTACTATTTCAAGTTTCGCATACCTACAACTCTCCATTTACACCCACATACAACTCTCTATGCATATCTCTCTTGTGAACCTTCTTCATCTCATACTCATACTCAGCTAGAGCAGCTACTCCGTCGGAATAAGGATCCATATCTCTACTCTCTTGTGTTTAAAATTCGTCCTTGACTCTCAATGCTATCTCCTATTCCTCAGGTGAAAAAATTTATTATCTCCCTATTATACTCTACTTATTTCGAAAGCAATATCTCCCTCATCTGATCTCTCGACAATCGCCATGAGCTAGTGTCTCTCTTGCGATATCTCCCTCTGTTATTGAGTGGCATGCTCAACTAACTCCTCGATGCATATAGAGGCGTTATATCTCCGCGCTATTAAGAAATAGATAAAAAGGAATGTGTTCTTGACCTTTACCAACGGAGTTCCTCGTAATTCTCTTACAAACTCACACACAACACAATATGTATATCTGATCATCACTGAGTTAGTATAATATCAGCTCTCTTTTATATGTTGTATGCGTCACACATCTACACATATCATCTTGAATGGGCAGAATCTCTATTCACAAATTCTTGACTTTTATATCTTAACTGCTGTCCGCAAATAAAATATTCCACAAATTAATATTTTTATCACACTATAACATTACAATAATATATATTTTACTTTTACAGTAACTCAGACATATCATTACTCTACCAAACACCTACAAAGTAATCGATTATGTTTTCTTTTTGACATCTTGTGATAAAATTTTTAACTGATCATTATTTATTTATATATATAATTCATTTATTATTTAATTATTATTATTTATTTATATTTTATTTATAATTACTATTTATAAATTAAAATAATTAATTATTATATATATATCCTTTATTATTCGTATATATTTTACAGGAAAACTCTTTTAATATTATTTATTTTGATATTCAGTATATGATAATTTTCGACACTATATAATATTAAAAAATAATATTAATACAATAATATTAAATATATATAATAATAATTAATTAAATAATAATAATATATGATATAATTAATAAAATAATTATAGTAAATTAATTTATTAAGTTATTTATATTATTATTAGTTTTTTAACTATTGACTCTTCTTTACAATAATTATTTTATATTATTGTCAGATTTATATTTAAATAAGTCTTTACTCTCTCATGACCGAAGACTTACTTTTGTCCGAGGAGTTTGTTGATTGTTACTCATAACTCTCCGCTCACTCTTCTCTCTGTATTATTATTCTTCTAGTAAGTAAATTATATATTTTGGAGGGTTTGATTTGTACTAACGTGCGGTATTCTACCCCATATTATTGGGATTATTATTATTGGATATACTACTTGGGTTTCATTATTTACGACACCAAAACATCTTCTGTACATTCACTTAATAACCCCTTATTTGTGGCTATTATAATATATTAAAATTTATATATATAATAAAATCTTTTTTTATTATTATGATCAACACGGGCTACGTGTTACATATAATCATTCATATCATAGGTACCTAACTACGTAAATAATATGAATAGTTGTACTATTATAACCCTTACCTGTTGTAGTTTAAATATATAGGTTGCTCTATAAATATTATTTATTATTTAATTAGTAGTAAATAATTATTATAAAATATTATTGTCATAATATTCTTTTTTTTTATTATATATTAATGTTTTATTTTAGCTATATTAATTATGATCAATTATGGATTATTATTTCACAAATTGGATACAAAATTCAACCTATATATTATATATATGATTACCATTTTCCTATTGGTGAGAGTACTGGTAAAGTGTCGAGTGATATATATAAGTTCGGGGTGAAGTCGGGTATAGTGTACTCAGGGTAAGTCTCGACGTAGTATAGTATATATAATAATTATGATCGTGGGTATATAATATATATATATATATATATTCTCATATATATTATTTAAGGAGTTTTGTAGAACAAGGTTTAACTACAATGATGGCACCGTCCAAGCTACCAGTACAGTCCGTCCCTTTTAATCTGATTGCAGCATGGGTATTTCTCTTCTTTAGAACTAAGTTACGCGGATTTGCGACAGAAAATGTTACAAATGTTACATACGTCACAAATTTTACAAACGATACCGACGGTTATAATGAAACTATCGACTGGGAGCTAGTAAGTATCTAACCAATGATTACTAATGTTTTGCGTGAGAGATTTATTTCGGTATTGAATGTTTTGGAGAAGTAAAGCGCTGGTGAAGCAGTTAGTTGTCTTGGGGTGAGATTTGTGTGGATATGTTTAATGTGAACAATGCAGTAATGTGGAGTAGAAGTGTTGTTGTAGATCTAGCTGCAATAGCGATTAGATGATTTGAAGAGAGGTGATGGGCTTTTAGTCTGCGTATTATGTAATTTTAAAGAATGTTGTGAGAGGGGTGAGTATGTCAATTTGCTCTGTAGTTGAATTCTGCTCCAGCAGATTGAGCTGGTTTATGATTGAGAACATTTTTTTTTGTTTATTCATGGGTATGACGTATTGGTGCGTTTTTGTACTTTATTATTCCGATCAGGGCTACGGAGTAGTGAATCTTTTTTTGCGGGCTCCGGCTCCGGCTCCGGCTTCGGCTCTGGCTCCGGCTCGATCATTTTAAAATACCCATCTCCGAATACATTACTTTAAAATACATGTGTGGCAAAAAGGGAAAATAAATATCGTATATAGTAACCTTTAAGATTTTAGGAGATTTATTGAATGAGATAGTTGGTTTGTTAAGATGAATTTAGCGGTATGTAGAGGGCTTGTTTTTATTGGTTACATTTGTGTGGTAGAAGAATTTTGAGAATGACTTTCTCAATTCCAGGATTCCAGTTTTTAAATTTCTATAGTTTTATATTGGTAATGTTGTTGTTTGAATTGACATGTCATGTGGAATTTGCTTATTGCTTGTGTATATTATTTTTGTGTTTGTTTGATTATTGAGGGATTGAGGGAATGACAGAGAAAAAATTGACCCGAAGAGGGGACAGAATAATACTCTGAGATGTTATTTTGTTTTTAGTTTGATTTGTTTGGAAATACGATTTCACCTGATTCTTGGGAAGTTCGTCTCAATAGAAAATTTGAAACAATATTTTTTCGCTTTTTTGTTTTAATATGTTGGTATCCAGGAATTTATGAATAACTATATGTCTGTCAACTGCATCGATGATTTCCTTTTGCCTACTGCTGTTAATATTGTCATTTGTGATGAGGAGCTGTTGAGTACGTTACTGTATTTTGCGCTACAGAGGTTAATGTGGCTGTTATTGTATTTATTGTTCGTGCTGAACTATACTTTTATAGTCTCATGTAATGTGAAAAGAATTTGCTTGTAATTTGAAATTAAGCATACAGATTAAACGATGTCCTTTACTTCAATTTTAAGAAGTATTGTTAGGATATAAAATAACAATCTTTATAAAATCACAGGTGTTTCAAGGAACCATTAATGGAGTTGGTCAGATTTATGGCGTTGGAAATATTCCATCTTCCATAATGATTTGGATCGGGTTTTTCCTATACTCGCCACTACTTACATCCTTCTTCTACATCGGATCAGCAATTGGGGCTGCCTTAGGTAATATGAATAAGCAGTTATATTTTCTTTTCAAATCGATTGCAAAACTCACACACAAACACACACACACACACACACACACACACACATATATATATATATATATATAGTATATATATAGTAGGTATATATATATGTTATATATATATATATATATATATATATATATATATATATATATATATAGAGTATATAGTATATATATATATATATATATATATATATAGATTTATAATGGATATCCTTTATCTTAATATTTTTGACCATTTCAGCGGTGTATTACGATGCTTCAGCCACTGACAGATATATATGCAGGTCTATGGTCTTTAATAGCCTCTATTTGGTGAGGAATTATATTTTCACTGTTCCAACTCCTATGGGAATGGATCGCGTCTACTGTTAACGCCGTACTCGCGGTTTCAGTACAAGCAGCTTTAACCTGGTAAGTAGGTGTTTATTACTTTTCTTTTCTCTGATTACAATTATTTTTGCATGTTGCAAATGGATATTTAAATCTCTAATTATTACAATTTTTTTATCGTGATATATATATATATAGTATATATATATATATATATATATATATATATATATAGAGAGATATGTAGTATAGTATATATATATATATATATATATATATATATATATATATATATATATATATATATGTATATCGTGTATTATTCTAACCAGGGTTCTCAAACTGAGCTATCATTACGTATTTAAAGGGGTATTTAAATGACTAGGTAAACTGCAGTGTTTTTCAGATAATTTTCTCCGGGGGAGCTTTACAGAGATTCGGGGCAATATAAGTATATAACATAATTTATATAAAATAAAGGATACTGATATTTTTGTCACTTGTCAGCTAATTAGTCATATACTGTCTTAATGAAATAGTAAATATCCGAAATATAACCAAATCTTTACTTGAAAAATATAGCAATCTATTTGAGAAAAAATGGTGTTAGATAAATAAATAACATAAGAGTACGAAACATTATTATGAGAGAATATTATAATTAAAATATATATGAGTATCATATGACCTTTTCAAATAAGGAAATAGATCTTAAGTAAAAACAATTATATATATATAGCAGTATATATATAGAGAGAGCATATATATATATATGATATGAGAGAGAATATATAATAGAGTATATATATATATATATATATATATATATATATATATATATATGGTATTAGTTGAGATTAGCGACTCAGGTAGGAGGGAGGCCGAATCATTCAGCATTCTCAACGATCGTGAGCACTTGATTAGGGAACATCACATATTCCTGATTATCCTGAACGAATTTTGGAGCCATAATTTACTGATCTATGTTTCACCACTGTCCTTCTCTTAAAATACACCACTTCGCTCCTATCGGTAAATATTTCAAATTATATTCTTCTTAATTTCAATACTTTCTCTCCAACAGCTCCATCCTGCTCTACTCGTTTTTTCTTCTGGTACTTGATCGGGCCGATTTGGGGCCCTATAGCGTTTCTCAAAGTAACTATAATTGGAACACTGCTTGTCTCTTGTTGGCTGCTTCGACTTCGCCGATAAGGTGGGAGCTGCATTCGTTGATGGATTATATACCATTCCTTCTTCGACTAAATCTTTCTTCTCATAATCCATGGTTCGATCGTGCTTTGTTCTCTGGCCATTCGTAGGCTAGAGACAGTGCGTATCGGGAGGGAAAATTTTTTAAGTCTCTCCATTTACTTGGCGAATTTGATTTTGCTAGAAACGTTGCAGGATACTCTTCGACGAGCAAAGCGGAGCTTTCATCAAAAGAAAGGGCGCTGACCTCCTTGTTCTCTTACTGACAAATCTTTCTGGCCTTTGCCAAAAACATCTCTAACAACTTCTGTAAATCTGTCTTTCCTCCTCTCTTTATTCTCTGATGGGTTCTCGTTAAGATTTTCCAATGTAATAAATAACTTTCGCCTTCCTATTTTCCTCTTAACCAACCCTGACGATTCTGGTGAACCCTCATCCTCCTCCTTCCCTGAAAATCCTATGCTCATGTTTAGGATTACATTCGACCGGGTGCATGGGCCCCCTGAAATCTATGAGGAAGGCGGTGGCCCTGATGGCATTCCTCCTGAGTTTTGAGGGAGTGTGCAGCCTCCGTGCTGACCCTGCCCTTGTTCAACTATGATATATTCTTCTTAGTCTCGCCATCACTTAACATCTTTCCCCAGTGTTGGAAGCACGCAAGAGCCAAACCGATTCCAAGAAAGGTAGGGGCTCTGGATCCTTCTAACTATCGCCCCATAGGCCTCACTTGTGTTCTATCTAAAGTCATTGTGCCCTTCTCCTGATTCAGGAGCTCACTTAAAATTCTCTTCACTTCTATCGGATTTTCCCAGTTATGATCTTTTGTGAGACGTTTCACAACCCAACCACCATGCGTTTCCTCTGGCGATTTCGGGGAGACATACGTGGCGCTTGACATATCCAAAAGTATTTGACTGCAGGTACCTGCCACTCTCTAAGCTGAATTACTTTGGGTTTCTCCTTCACTTTGCTTACTTTTGTCAATTTTACTCTTCGTCCTTCTTCGAATTCGGCTGTTATATAATACTTTTTTCTGTTAATTAGGTGTTCCTCAGGGCTCTATTCTTATCTCTTACTTTATTCTACTTTTCATTAACGATCTTCTCACCTGCACATCTAACTCTATCCAATGTATGCCGATGAGTCTAACCTTCATTCTACCACCTGACTACATTCTGGTCCCCCATGTCCTCAAGAATTGCCTCTCGTCTTAATCTTTCCGGATATTTTATTGTTGATCTGGATAAAATTTCCGGGTGAATTGTCTCTAAACTCTTCAGAAATTTAATTCTTAAAATCTCAACTTCTACAAATCTCCCTCTTTAAAACACCTTCCAACTTTCTGATCTCTTTCGACGGTTCTTTACGTCTCTCCTGGGGACAATATAAACATCCTTGGCCTGAATATATAAACAAAAAATGGCTGGTAAGGGCACATCACAACAAAGTCAAGAGGTGCAGCAGTTCAAAGAAACTTGGGGTCTTTGTTTAGACTCCGAGATCGTTTGCTTCGCCAGCTTACACAGTGTCTCATCCGGGACTTTAGAAGTGAGTACTGCTCTCATATCTGGGGGCTCTGGCTTCACCTCGGCTTTTGGACAGGGTCGGATCAAAAGCCAAAAGACTTATAACCTGTTCCACTTTCCACTTCACTTGACCTCTATCTTTGCTGCGCTGATGTTGGTGCATTTTTCTCTTTTCTATAAAGTCACTGCAGCGGCAGGTGCCTCGAGGGAACTGTCACCTCGTACCTCCACCTTTACGACAGCCCTCGTAGCACAAGGTGCTGTGTCTGGCGCATGAGTTTTGTGGATATTGGCAACTCCAGGTTAGTTCAAGGTGGGTGCTTCCTTCTTTCCAGCCACTTGTTCTGTGGAATTCTCTGAATTTAATTCCCGGCAACTTTAAAGCCTGCGGTCTGTGCTCATCTGCGTAATTTGCGTTAGTTGAAAATTTTCAGAGGCATAGTTCTCCTTGAATAGGGCTTCGCCTGTGAGTGGTGGTGACAATTGGTGGTGGAATATATATATATACAGTGAGTGAGTTAGATTTAGTATGCTATATATATATATATATATGTTATATATATATATATATATATGTTATATATTATTGTATATATAAAGAAGATATAAACAGAAATATATATATATATATATATATATATATATATATATAGTAAGAGATATAGAGTATAATACTGTAACGTATGGATTCTCAGAAAGTTAGTATTAAAGAAGTAAGTTTATAGGAATCGTATACGACGAGTTTCGTCGCATACAAGTCTACAGTTTTTTTAGAAAATCCTCAGTTGATTTCTAAGCACTTCAAAACATTATGCTTATCATCATACAATGCATTAAGGTTTCTGTATCTTTCATTTCTTTCATACTTAATATTCGGTTCATATTACTGAACGATCTTTTAACCGAGGCTATCATTACAGGGAATGACAAGAAAGATTTCACAGAGCTTTTGTAACCCTGCATTATCCCCATTTGGTCCTGTTTCCAATATTTTTGAGAATATGTTTTCATCTGCTTTAAATATTTTGCTGAGCATGGAATTGATATAAAAAATGAAGGGTTTCAGGTCAGCTAGTACACCTTCCGTATTAAACATTGGAAATTGTCAGCACTTTTTAACTTCAATATCCGGTAAATTAGTTAATGACTGACGTCTCAAAGCGACTAGTAAATATCATTATATCAATTGATTTATTGTTGAACCTTTCTTCAATTTCGTTACATTATCGCAGTATATTTTCATCCCTTTAAATGCATTTTTCATTTTTCATCAGCAATCAGGCGCACTTCTGATACTCCTCCATTTTTTCACACCGAACGTTTTTTTTGTGTCACCATTGACGTCTCCACACTGATTTGTGAATATTTGAAGGTGCAATTTTGTTCCAGTAATTAGGGATACTTTTATATATAGTATATAGTATATATATATATATATATATATATATATATATATATATATATATATATATATATATATATAGTAGTATATATATATATATTACATCTTACATCTTCTCCCAGTAAAGCTCACGAGCCTGTCAGTGGGCCAACCTCCGTTTCTATTATGACTTACTGATCACGATCCCATCCGTTATCAGCTCATCCATTGCAGGCATCCTGTGTCTCCTTAATGAATCACTGTGTCTCTCCATCTCCTCCGCGGTCTTCCTCTCGGCCTCACTCCCTCCGGTCTCTACATCCACCTCCTGCTTTCTGGCAACTCTCTCTTCCTGTATCCTCTCCAGGTGTCCCCACCATCTTAATCTGGCTGCATCCACTTTATTCATCATGGGCTTCACACCCACGCTCTCCCTCACTGTCTGTTTCTCACTCTGTCTCTCTTCGTCTTTCCAATCACTGTCCTCAACACATTATCATCTCCTGCTGTCTGAATTTACTCTCCTCTCTGTCTATACCCATGTCTCTGCCTCCATACAGCTAGTAATAGTGTCACCACTCCCTCGTATATTGCTCTCTCACCTCTTTCACTTCATATATATTTATATTTCAAGATGGGTATACTGCTCTGGTTAGTCCCACAGTTCAATCAATCCTACTTGTAATTTCCTTTGCACACCCTTCTCTTCCAAATGTGCTTCCTGGGTATTTATACTGTCCACATTTTTAATCTCTCTAATGTCTACCTCCACTATCAACTCTGCCCTCCTCCCTACTCTCTACTATCATTATTTCTGTTTTCTCCACATTCATATATAATCCTAGCTTCTTTCAATTTTTCTGCGAAACACAGCACCATTTGCCTAAACCTCCCCTCCTCTCCACTCCAACACGCCAAATCATCATGTATACCATGATGTCTCCAGTCAATCTCCCTCTAAATTCTCCTTACACCTCTTATTACTGCAGTTCAAATACGTTATAAAACAGTATCATACAACACACCACCCTGGCTTTACCTAGCTGGTAATTTCAAACCATTCTTTGCTTATATATCTGTCTTTGTAATTTTGTATTTTTGCTATCTGAATATGTACTTCTTACCGTCAAATTCATCTTCAACTTCATAACTCCAGAACTCCATAGCTTCTCCCTGGCACAGAATCAATGCTTTCAAATCTAAGGAAGGCGATATATGCCTTCTTGTTGTGTATTCCCATGTCTTTTCCTGTATCATTTTCAATGCGAACATTAAATCTTTAGTGCTTCTGCCACCTCTATACAATTTCATACTGCTTCCTTCACCCAATCTTCGGCTCTATTTTTGATCTTAATTTTCAATATTCTTCAGAGCAACTGCCATGTGATCCATTGAAGTAGATTCCTTGCAGTGATTCTTTATAATTCCTAGTAGTCTCTTACTCTTATAAATGGAACTATTATTGACCTTCCCCAACCTAAATTTTACTCTTCCAATTCTAACACCTAAGTTCAGAAATCCTACATCATGCTTTAGCTCCTCCTCCCTCCTTCAAAAGCAATTTATATGTATCCCATCTCACCTGTGAGTCTTTCCTTGCTCCTTCATTTTCCTAACGCCTCCACAAATTCCTCCTCCGTTATTCCTCTTCCTCCACTTCCTCTTCGTTCTCTTCTCTCTCCTCTCTCCTTCCCTTCTCTTCTGTAATTCCAGCATTCACACACACACACACACACACACACATATATATATATATATAGTTAGTATAGTATATATAGCATATATATATATATATATATACATATAGATATATAGAGGAGAGATATATATATATATATATATATATATGAGATCATGAGAAAAATAAACACTAATAAATATATATTAATTAAGGCACTCCTTACCTAATAGGACATTTTCCGAAAGAAATTTCTATAGCAATACCCATTTTCTCACAAGTCAGAATTGAAAACTTTGCTATTTTATGGCCATATCTAGCATGTTTCCATGCATTCTGGCTGATTTGTTTATTATCGCTGTAGGGAGAACATAAGACCTAAAGATACTTTGAAAGCTTTTGCTTCTTTGTAATTGCACGGTACAAATTAAACAAAAGATCGATTTTCCGGGGGGGCACTCGAGCTGTCTCCGGGGGGGCAAAGCCCCCCCGGAGGTATGCCTGAAAGAAACACTGAGTAAAAGTATAAAAATTTTCTAAAGTTCGCACATGATGGGCAGTTCCCTATTCTAGGATGGAAACTAGAAACTCTAGATGGAAACTACTCTAGATAATTTCTACTCAGTCACTCTATTAATTGATCCACGGTAGAGGGATGCCAGAACCCAGAAATGATCTGCAATTTGAAATTAATACACATTACTAGTTTTTCATCACTGGCTGCCAAGAAGGCTTTGTCACTGGCTGTCGAGACGGCTTTGTTATCCACTGGCTGTCGAGAAGGCTTTGTCACTGGCTGTCGAGAAGGTTATGGTAGGTGTAAAGTTTAACTGACTACTTTACATTGAGAAAAGGGTTGATTTGATTTCTATTTGATCATCTGTTCTTATACGAGTCATGCACATTGTTTTTTTTAAAATTGTGACTTTTCCTTGAATGATTGATAATTATTATCTTTGTTTTAATTGTATTTTGTCTTGTAATTATATTGTGCATTTGTGTCAGAAAGGTGGGTAATGTTTCAATAACTTAGGTAAATTAAATTTTCTGGCATTATAATGAAATGTTCATATTATTTCTAGTTGATTATTACAAGAGTTCTCAGCTTGCAACCATATTATAAATATAAATAAAATTATAGTACTTTAATTCAATGTTATAATTTTCCGACCATCTTGTGCGTTTGTGTGTGTATGTGTGCAGTGTACCTTCCGCGGGATAATTTCCCGCCATAAAGTAAAACAAAGCATAAAAAAAAATTAGGCATTTTCCTTCAAAATTTAGTACCAAGAGAAGAAACTTAAATCATTTTTGATTATAAAAATAAACTTTTGTTATATTCAGTCATAATATATTTGTTTTACTTTTTGGCGGGAAATTTTCCCGGGAAAGGTACAAGCAAGGAAAACACACATAAAAGATCACTAGATTGTCCAAAAATTATAACATTGGATTGAAATACTATAATTTTAATCATATTTATACTATGTTACTATTGAAGTTAAGTTGCAGAAGAAAATCTGCATTTTTCGTCGTAGAATAGTTTTATTCACGGGTACATATATATATATATATATATAGTATTATATATAATATATATATATTGATATATATTATATATATATATATATATAGTGATATATATATATTATATATTATATATATATATATATATATATATATATATATATAAGAGGCTAAAATATTTTCCACGAAGTCTCAAAATGATCTGAGATTGAAAGAGTTTCTTGGATTGCCATATGTACTTGTACAATCGCGAAGGAGCATCAACAATGATAGGCCATTGATCAGAGTTTTGAGAAAAAATGAATGAGAAGAATCCTAGAGCATGGCGCCTTTGTTGTATGGTTCATAGTTGATATTAGTTTTGAAGAAATTGTGCACATGGTAAGCACCATCAAGTCAAGTGCCCTAAATAAACGACTGTTCCGCGCACTATGCCAAAGTTGTAGAACTCGTTAAAAATTGTTACTCTTACACTTCAAAGTTCGCTGGCTGCCACTGGTAATGGTTGTATCAAGAGCGGAATCACTAAAAGAGGAGCTCTCGGAATTCTTTATATGTGACAACAAGACAAGAGTAGCGTGAATTTCCAAGAAATTATCAGACAACCAGTGGCTTCAGTGATGTCCTACCTGTACAACTTATTCTTACGTCTAAAACCATTAAACTTCTCTCTCGAAGGCGGTTTCATTGCAGTGATTGAATTCATCGATAAACTAAGGTTATATGTGTACATTAAGCTGGGGCTTTGAGAATTGAAGATCAAAGATGGAAATCTTAACATGCTTGGACACTTTGGTGAAGCTGTTGATAAAAACAAAGACAGTGAAAACCAGAGTTGGTCACCTTATGCAAACACATCAAGCTTCCTGAAATGAGTGTTGCAACTTGCAATCAAAGGTGATTAGAAACCCATTCGCTGTTTATGGGCACCTTCTAGAACATGGTATGCAAGAAAAATTATTAGAGTTGGTGAAAGATTCAGTTGCAAAAGGTGCATTGAAATACTTTCCCATACTAGGTTCTAGTCTAAAATGAATGGTGTACCCTGTTGTGTCCCATTCTGTTCTAAGCTCTGGTACTTATTACGTGAGCAATGATTTTCAGCGCTTTTGAATACGAAAACTAAAGATCTAGCATGATTAAAATGGAGCATAAGATTTGAGTATGTGTTTTTAATACTACTACTAGAATTAAAAACAAGCTTGCATAAAACATGCACATCTTGACATTAAAGTTTAATGCTGGTTGGTTTGGTTGTGATGCTAGTGTTTAGCTGTTCAATAGTCATTACAATCTGAGCTATTTAATATTCATTGAGATACAATTGTATATTAAATTAGTTTTAGTATATCACCATTCTGTATTCATGTCATGTTAAAGGGGTACGAGACAAGGATCTATGGGGCACTTAATGGGAAAAAGTTTGAGAACCCTGGATTTAAATAGTAGATTAGCCATACGAGAACTTCCTAAATAGGAATTGAATGTATAGTTTTTTTTTAAAAATTAATAAACAAAAGTCCTTGACTAATTCATAATTTTTTTTTTTGTTTTTTTTTTTGCAGACGAGTATACCGGTCTTCTCTTATCCTTTCAATGTAGCTATTATGCTTATTTTAGCCATAAGTCTTAGACGAGAATCAGCCCTTCGGTTTGTGGAAAATAGAACCTTTCCAGAAGAACATTTTTTAAAGCATTATGAATTTTTTGGAAACACCGTAAGTTAATTTACAATTTATTAGATGTTATTTTTGTTAATTGGTTAGAGCTATGACTCAAATTATGAAGAGTTTCTTGAACCCAAAACAAAAATAATATCATTTGTGGTTAATTCACTGTCATTGCCGTAACAGATTTGATATATCAAATCGAATTTTGATAGATTTACCAATTTATATTGATTAAAATATATTTTCTTATATACTTGAGCATGTTACTAAGGCTGGATCAAATTAATTAGTCTATATGCACAAGTTCTTATTATGCAGTAAGTAGATTTTTTTTTGGCTGTTTTTTTTTCCTCGTCAAAATTATTAATTATGCCTTTCATTCTGTTATAGATGTTACATTTTTAATGGAACTTTTCTTTTTTCCGTTTTATTTTTTTTTAATATAGACTTCACTTCAGCATTTAGATTTCTCCACATATTTTCATCTTTGCACACTAAATGAATTTAATTTTAGGTTTGCTTTTGATATAGATTGCCACTGAATCATTACTTATTACGTTTGTCCAGAACTTCACATTCTTTCATAAAGTACAATCTTGATTAAAATGACATTATGGAATAATGCACATTCTTTCATAGAGAACAATCTTGATTAAAATGAACTAATTAGGAATAAGAAACATTAATTTTCCAAATTATTTATTAAATACCTATCACTAGAAACTGAAATATAAGGCCTATCTAATTTCTCCTTTCAATGATATAATAAGTAAGTTCGAAAATAGGCATTGTGCAACCTCGGTATAAGGCTTATTTTTGGTTATTTTTGTACGCAAGGACATAGATATTTTTTTGACTATTATATAGTTGGAGATATTAAAGTTGCCCCTGGTCTATGAGCTTTTTATGTAGCTCTCTACATTGAACTGCAGTTTTCCTTTTTACCCTGCTGTCAGCATCATTGTTCTTATCATTAGGGGGTGGAAACTGGTTTCTGGAGATTTTCATGAATTTGGTATGCTTATTTATTTAATTAAATTATGTTTGTTGTCGGGTTATATTTTCTTGGTTAGGTTTTTTAATTTTTAGAGAAACATTTTTTCCTAAATGTATTTATTATTTTATTTTTGTACTGTTCCCAACGAATGCCTGTAAAAGATGGTTTTTAAAGGAAAATTTTTTTTTTTCCTCTTTAATGGCAACTTCAACTCCAAGTGATGTGGTGTGTTCTTTTTTATATTTATCTTGCTGGTTAGTGGAAGATATTTAGGTTTGGCTACGAATTCATAATAGTACATCCTCAAATTAGATTTCCTTTTTGTATTTTGTGAAACAGTCAAATTCCTGATCCTGATCAGGTTACAAGGAGACCAATCAGTATCTGATGATCTATCATATGAAATAATGAAGAAAAACAGAGCTGGAAACTCATTCCTTCAGCAATATCTCCGAGTGTTTATTGCAATGGGAATATTTGGATCATAGGGTTTTTCTTAATATTGGTTAAATGCTACCTGTTTTATTTATAAGATATTTTTGTTCCTTACTTAATAGAAAATACCTCAAATACTGTCTTAATAATTTATTTATTTTTTCCTTAAGCAACAACTATAATGAGTATTTAGTGGATTCAGATGGAAGTTTAGTTATTTAGCTTAGCTACCAGTGCAAAAATTATTAAAAATTGTTTATATATTGATGATGGTAGAATTTAAAAATTACATTGAACTCTCACTAAATAAGAAGCTTTTGGAGTTTTCCACCACCAACGGGGCGCTGGTAAGGAAGCTAAAAAGTTTTTTTAAGGAAAGGATTTTAGTTCTAACACAACTTAAACAGTATGGAAAAATTTAGTGATTTGGTGAACTTCACACTTCTATGGTATATCTACGCGAGAGTTTGGTAAATAATATTTTAAACATCTACTTTCATTAGTGGAGTTTGCTGTGCTGATTTTTTAATTAATTTATTGAGTCGAGCGGTGGAAGAGCTTATCTATTACAAACTATTACAGGCTCCGGTACGCTGGATTCTATCAGTAAGCAATTATTAAGAACCTGAAGGTGGATTCGCTAGGAATAATACTAACAATGTTTGCTCAAAACAATGAAACTTAGAAAGGCAGGAGCAGAAATAGACTAGAATGGGAAACTGCGAGGTTACTTATGGCTTTGGTTAGTCTTATCTTTCCTTCTATTTTATTTTAATTGATGGCTCAAGTAAGTAATATAGGTTTAAGCTTAGTGTTTAAGTGATTTAGTCACTGAATGTTTGAGTCTCACTTGATGATATAGTCCTGATCAGAGATACAAGTTAGCTATTTGTCTCTTTTCATAAAATACAGTATTAAGTTGATATTTTCTAATACTTGAATGATAGGTCTCAGGTAATATGATTGTAGAGTTACTCTAGAGAACTCATTTCTCATAACCTAATGGACAATTTATGAGTATATATGATTATAACTTCTAACTAGATTTGTACAATAAGAGTTGCTGATTAATTTTGATTAGAATTTTCTAGTATACCATGCTTAAATATAACATATTCTATGCAGATCTTCTACTGTTTTTTCTTAACTACTGAATTTATGCTGTTGGAATCTAAACTCTTTTTTTATCACTTGGAGGAGTTAGAAGCTTAGGAGATATGATAGTTGCCCTGCATGTTTCATTTATTTTTACATGTTATTGAAGAAAAATTTTAATTTTGTAATATACACGCCATTTTGTGAAAATGAACTTTTTACTATTAGTGTCAATGGGATAATGGATGTTTACTATTTGATTAAAAGAATAAAAAATACAACTCCTAAGTTTTCAGAGAGTAATACTTTTCTGTAAAAATTAAAAACTCTTCTACTAACTCAGCTATGATAAAACAAATTATACGCGACAATTCATTATCATAGAGCATAAAAAGATTAAGTTTATGTAGTGTAATAACAAGATAACACCATTATGTACTCTTATTTTTAGTGAGGCGGTTATTTCAATAGAATAACTTTCCGCCTCTATGATTTTGAGAAATTATTACATTATGATTGATATTGTGCTCGGTATAAAGAAAGAGTAATAAAAGGAAAGATGCAGTTCAATGTGACTTATATGTCAAAGATACAGTAACACATTTAGACAAATATGGGCTCAGTTAAAAGTCTCTATGGAAAGGAGAAACAAATGTATGAGATATATCCTATATTCTTTACTCATATATGTAATTATGAGTCATGAATTATTAAATTATGAATGAGTGTCCTTGTTTTTAATTCATAGAAAATAGAGTGCTCCATATAATTTTCGTAAGTATAAAATTCAAATGTGAAGAATAAATTTGGTTTTCCAATTTATTTTACATAAATAACTTATCTAATTTACATAAGGGTAACAAATTAGAATTACGCAATATTAATGAAGGTTATGAATATTTTATTAAAACATTTTTATAAATGTGTCTTATCCTTCCATAGATTGTCAAAACTATATATTTGAGTGATTTTATATTGGAATCAGGTTGATTTTTAAACTCCTTATCATTAATTGTTTGTTATATAATATAATGGGTTCATATATATAATGTGTAATTTTTTAATAGAAAAACCTTATATGAACACATCGGGTTTAACATAATCACTAGGATTCTGAGATCCTTACGTGAGGGAAGGTTATGGTGGTTTTTAACATGTCGTGTTTAAGTAATTCAGCTGAATTTATTTATAATGGTCTTTTTTTTTCTATTTTGTTTAATTTCTTAACTTTTATTTTATTAATCAATTTCAATGTTACCATTGAATCAGTATATAAATGTAATTTCATTTATTTTTAAAGGTGTGAAGTATTAGTTAAATTGTCAAACATTTATATTAGTACATATGTCTCCAAATTTTACCGGCAAATCAGTTAGACCTGGAATTAGATTCTGTTAGTAATTTTTGTCTTGAAACATTAAATTTATTTACTTTGCACCCAAAAACTGCAGCTCACTACTATTTGTACTTTTGTAAATCAAGACCTACATAAATGTCTTTATAAGGTAGTAAAGTGCCTATAAATATTTCAAATAAGCAGAAGGCTAAATCCGCATGATATTTTGTTAGTTCTGAGTTTTTACTCTTTATTATATTGTGAGCATACTTATTTATATTGTTTAGTAATTAATATGTAATTTTTTGTCGCGAAGTTACATCTTTGTTATTTTGTAGTTTATGTAAAAAAAGTTTAGCCCTGTTTTTCCAGAGAGTTCAATATTTAGTGGGTCAAATAGACCATTTATAGTAGATAAAATAGATCTCAAAGTGTTGTGGCTTCTGGGTCATTTCATTTTTTATTATATAAGGTATATTATGAGTATCCATAAATCATTCTAATAGTTTTAATGTGATTTATCTTAATGAGAGCTCATCTACAGTAACTAGGTTATTGTCTTAACTCACTATTATAGTTATTTCTTAACGTACTGGTGCTTACTATGAAATTGTTGCAAATTGAACCCATAATTGTTAATATTTCTTCATTAGGTTCCAAAGAAGTAATTTCCTTTCAGGAAGATGAAGAATATAACATAGTTATCCATTATAGAAAAGGGTTTTATACAATATTCCTAAGTTCATTAAATCAAACTCATCACAAGATATTGAACATGTATATATTCATATACAAGATCGCTAATCTTTGAGAATGGAAGGGCTACATCTAATACAAAATGTTAGTCGTTTGAATTGTTAGAAATTTCCCAACATTTTATTTAAAAATTTTCAATTACAAAAATGGAGATTTTCAGTATCCTCATAAGGCAGTTTCATTTGGACAAAGGCTTTTTCCAAATCGAACATTAGAAGATACTGATTGAATATCAAGTAGTGTTATGCAAAATTATGTCTTTTATTTAAATTAGGGTCGGTAAGCTAACATTTTCATGTGATAAATTAGCTATTTTTGGGTCTTTATCGCATAGGTTCGAAAATATACAATTTGCCATTTTGTTGTTTCTCAACGTGGATCTAATATAATAGCATTATGAGCTGAAAATAACATTATTATTATTTTTTACTGTAATTTATTTAAACAGGTGATGATACCACTTGTAAGTTGGTCATTAATGAGTTTATAATATGCTTTAGTTTAGGTTAGGTTTTTATTTTATTTAACTTAAAGAAATTTTATTTCCTTTTCAGAATGAAATAAAATTATTTTGGCAAATATTTTAATGATTTATTATTCATAACGTAAAATTAAATATATCATTGTAAGGGACTTTCTGAATATTTAATAAGTTTCATATTTTAACTGAGAATTTTTTTAGGACATTCAAAACTTAAATTTAATTAACATATTTAAATTTTTTTCTCGATCATCATCCAATTCTATGCTAGTATTATTATTTTGAGCTAGAGATTGAGATAGAGTAATCCATTTCAGTCATTCCATTTATTCTTTCTATTCTTGACCATTTTTGCGAGCAATCGGTCCTTGATTCGCATAGAATTTTTTTATATACCTTCAATATATGGCAATTTTTTTTATTAATTATAGTCCCAGTAATAAGCATCTCTTAAGAGTTAAGATATAGTGAACTGATTGTTTGTTTACCAAAAGAAATGCATTTATTGGGTAATGTGGGCTCCATTAACATAATCAGTATAGTGGAGATTATCTGCCTATATTAGTTTAGGTGGTTAAAGCAGGTGTTTATCAGTAGGTAATTTCTGTGGGTTAATGCTTTTTTAAAGTTTGAGGGGGGTTTTTAAAGTCGGGTGTTGTGTTTGAGGAATAAGCGTGATGAACATATGTGATTTTATATTATCATTATTACTTTACTTTTTTATAAATCTGGGTTCCTAAGATAATATGAAGTTTGATAATATTTAGCTTTAATTGATACTTTTTATGTTTAGTTACGGGATTATTCTAGACTGTCATAAACCTTACTTCTACTTTTTTGTGTGCTACTGTCTGTCGATATTAAAATTTATTTATTCAGATCAGATACAGATATAACCCCTCAAATCTTGGTTGTTATTGTTTTTTTATTCTATTACCAGTTGTGGTGAAAGTAGGAAGAGTTATGTTTTATTGATGTGGTTAATTAAGGTATTAAACAAACAATTTGTTGATTGTTAATGAAGAAAGTGGTTATTGACAGGTGTTACTTATTGCATTTTCAACACATTTGAATTTGTGTCATCTTATAGCTGACACATTATTATCATATGGTATAAGTTTTTTGATAATGTGTTATTTGATGTTTTTGAGTTTTGGAATATGTTTCAATTCGTTTTTTATATAATACATAAACATGTGAGATATGCCAATGAGGTGGGTAGATTCATTTTCTAAGTTTAGCTATCTTAAATTTTAAAAACTATCCTAGTTTTTCAATTTTGTCAGTGTACACTAGTTAATCAGACTCAATTCATTTGATGTTTTTGCACTTGAGATTTCAGGTGTTTTGAAAGTTGGGCGAACTATACATTTATGGTCCATACAATGTTGATGTTTGTAATGTTTTTGACATATGTATGGAAACCAACCCGGACCTTAGTCTTGGTTAGGTTTTGGAGTTTATGTTTCGTTGTTTTTGTATTCACAATATCTTAGTAGGATATGATAATGTGTATTCGATTTTCTCAGTTGTGAAATGGTTAGTGTAAAGTATATTGTGGCTATCGGTGTTTAGTGCATTTTGATGATGTTTGGTAGTTTGTGGTGACCATCTTACGAATTCTATTTCTAAATGATATATCAGATGCATTATTTAATTTCATCTAAATTTATGGGTAAGTTATGGTATTTTGGGTGGTGAATGTCTATATATATTGGGTATTGATATATATTTCAGGCAACTACTAAATAAAATATTCGCATCACTTTATATTTATTTTTTTAAGGCCTATTATTTGGTTTTATTCTTTCAATGGTAATGTTACTTGTAAAAGTATTTGTATATTTATTTTAGATAGTTTTTCCAATAATCTGAATATTGTTGTAAGTTTGTTATTACTGAGGCAATTTAGCAAATTTTTGCCATATTTTATATCATTCTGCTAAGGGCTTTTTTTGTATAAATTTTGCTGGAACTTTGGTTGTTCTCATTGCCAAGAATTTTAGAATTTATTGTATTTTTAAAATCCATATTTTTCAAAGTTTTTTATGAGACTATAAGTGCAGAGTTGTTTCATTCAAATTCATGGAGGCTGAAAGGTATCATGTCTTTTATGCGAAGAAACAGTTTCATATGTGCATATATGAGGACCATCGTTTAGCCAAAGGACGATTTTATTTTTCCCAAGTTCCATTGGTCTTTCTTCATACACGGCTGGAAGGCCACAGAATCCTGCTTCTTACATTTTTTTGCGCTTTCCAAATGTGAATTCTGGACAGTCAGCGTGAATTTTTGAAGTGTTTGAAGAATTCTTCTGAAACTTTTAATTTGTTTTAAATTTAGATGAACCCTTTAACTCATTAACCGTATATAAATCTATATAAAGCTCTTGGTGATCTTTATTTATATTTTGTAACAATGGCTTTTTGTCCTCTTTGTTTGACTAGAGATAAAACTTGTTGGGATAACGATTGGATTTATCAGCACAAATACTTTTACAAATTTTATCTATATTTGGTTCCTACATCATATTTTGAAAAATTTAACTTTTTGTTTTATATAATAACAACTAGTAATATTTCTAATAAATTACAGTATTATTAAATTACAGTAATAAAGTATACTCTAAATTTATACATTCATATATTTTATTTATTTATCTTATTTTATTTTAATTTATTTATTTATTTTTTTTGTTTGTGTACTTTATTCTATATATTTTACCATCCAGCCAATCTATTTTATACCACTAACAAGTAAATAAGTTTTTTTTTTAGTACCCGTTTGCTTCTTTCCTGTTATCTCCATATGTTGTCAGTTCGGATTAGGCTATGTGAGGCTTTTAATTTTTATATATAGTCTCGATAGCCTATGTGGCCTTCTACTGTTACATATTTTTCATTATATTCTCACCAATACTGATAAACTTTTGTGCTCATGCAGCCCTATCCGTGGTGATCACTCATATATATATATTTTATAAATATACATATATAATTATTATAGTTATTATTATTTATTATTACTTTATTTTTTTCTATGAGACGACTATTCTTATTTACTTATTCAATGTTACAGTTTCATACGTAATAGGAGCCTAATTCATTTTTTCTAAGTACACTATACCCGACAGAAGGATACAGCAATTCTGGCGTGAAGGACCATCCTGACCACTGCGCCATAACAGAAATTTTTTATGAATGACAAAAATTAATGAAGAAAATTATTTGTCATGTTAAATATTTTATCTTTAGTTTCTTTAAATTATTACTATATTACAATTAAATAAATGTATAAATAGCATTTACATTGGAATATATAGGGAGTTTATTTTATATAAGGTGGCAAATGCAAACTCTTTCTCCTCTCCTGATATTTCTTCTTTTTGTATACAACAATGCATATATATGTCAATTAGAGACAATCCTTTCTGAAGGAAGGACATTATTATAGACTCTTCATATTCACTATATTATTATTATTGTTCTTATTATATTTTATTATTATTTTTATTATTATTATTATCTTTCATCATTATTTCATTAATAATTCTTATTATTTTATTATTTTTTATTATATTATTTATTTTATTATTATTATTATTTAAATGAAAATTTAAACATTTTATTTTTCAAAAAACAATTTATTATCTCTACGTTATACGTTTAACAATTGGTTACCTATTTTAGATCCCCTTTCACCCTCTAATTCATTTATACAAATGAATGTGAGACAAAGATTGGATTAGTCAGCATACAAACCCCAAGTCTTTAATTTTTCTCACATTTGTTGGAGTTTCCAAGTAGGAAACTGAATTGTATCTTCTGTCTGAATATATGATAGGAAGACAAACCAACCCGCGCGCTGACACAAAGAACACAATCACAAACCCCACGGCCTTTTAGGTGGCCTGCTTAGATATAATACATTAAACTTGGCCTTCTTTCAAACATGTATGGAGTGATGTACTAGGCAAATATTATTTTGTTTTATTTCATAAAAAATAACAAATTATATAGTTTTTTGTAGGTATATATTTTTATTATCAGCTGGCACTGACTTGTTGATGATTCTTTAATAATATGTTTGTTATTGCCTAAATAGGCAAGCAAAGAACACAGTCTTGCTCCTTTAGATTTTATATAGGATTCGAGATTCTGAAATTAATTTTTTTATTCCGTCAAACTCATTGCTACGAATTTGCAGAGCTAAGATTGTGAGATTCTCGCTTGAGGATTCATTATATGTAACCAAATCAAGTGAATGGGATAAAAATAATTTTTTTTAAGTTGTTCACTAAAATTTAATTTTTGTATATTTTAATTTTAATTATTATTAATGTTATTTTAAAAAAAGAATCAATAATAATTTCATTCCATTTTATTTTTTTTATTTTTTTTTTTTTTTTGGTTTTAGCAAAGGTATTATTTTCTAAAATTCCAGTGGATAATTAAGATAATAATTTAAAAAAATATAAATATAGTAAAATAGATATATTAAGATATAAGGTATATATAACGATTATTAGTATATATTTTTGACAGATTTGTACTTGCATTTGGTTATAATTGTCCATGCAGTCACTAGAGTAGAAATACTAAAGATACTAGCTGATTTAACGGTGGTAACCGTTTGTTCAAT
>JABUQX010014223.1:0-7500 GCA_015478945.1 Trachelipus rathkii
CTATAAATGTGATAACTGAGTGAAATAAATATTAATTAATATATATATATATTATATAGTTATATATTAATATAAATATTACTATAATATTATAGTATTTTATTATAATAACATATATTCTAAAATTAATCCTATATTATATATACACATCATATAAATGTTTTATCTATCGTACTAGGGTACGAAATCTATTCTCGTTTCAATTATATTATAGTATTATATTATTATATTAAATAAATAATATATAATTTGAAATAAACTAATGATGCAGCAGTTTATACCACCTTACTCTATATATTTATATATATATATATATATATATATATATATATATTTATATTATATTTAATATAAATAATATATTAAAATTAATATATATTAATATATATATTATAATATTTAATATTATATATCATAATAATATATTATATTATATCTATATAATATATACTATATATTATAATATATATAATATATATATATATATATATTATTTATATTAAATATAATTATATATAATATATATATTATATAATATATATATATATATATAATATTATAGATACATATAATATCTATTTAATATTTTAATTATACATTATATATATAGATATGCATATATTAATATCATATATATTCTATATTATATTAATCTATTAATTAAATTAATATATATAATTAAATATTAATATATTATATATATTATATATATATATATATTAATAATATATATATCTATTAATAATATATATATATAATATATATATTTATATACTATTATATTATTAATTAATATATTATAATATATATATAAGTAATATATATTTATAATTATATATATATATATCTATTATATTATAATATATAATTTTCATCTTAGTGTCAATAAATAAACAAAATGTAGCAAATAGCAAGTTTTATGCTTATTGAGAAAAACCTTGGCTAATTTTGTAAGTGTTTGGTTATTACTTAAGTGATATTTACCTTTCTATAATTAACAATTGTGCATTTACTCTTGATTTCAGAGTAATGTAGTAGCTCTCTTATGATAGAAAATAATATATGATTATATAACGCATATAATAAAGAACACTTATTATTTAAAGATATATAGATCTGGACTTGAGTATAACATTTCTGATTATATTCAACATTATAAATTATTACTTCATAGAGGACTATAAATAAAAAGATTCTTATCAACTAACTATACTAAAAAATCGAAAACATCACTTCATGTACACTTAGTAATAAATAATATATACTCACTCTGAAGATAAAAGTATTATTCATCTTTGTCATCTATGATCTCAGTTATCGACACATATTAAAATGTTAGTAATACTCATAAATTCAGTTCTATGTTAATATTAAATGCTCATAGAAATAGAGTCTATACCTATACTACCAGTTTATTTCATGGGTGATCACTATAGTACTATATTCCTTAATCTGTTATTATCCTTTATAAATTTAATTAGAACATAAATTATAAAAATCGCTCTCATGCCATGCTACATTGCTTATGCAATTTCGATAAAATTTTCTAGCGTAATAATAAGGGTCTAAAACCTTTAATTTCAAACCAACTCATGACCTAAAGACTGGATAGAGCTTTATCAGTTGCTACCAAATATACACTTACAATGTATTATAATATTGGTTGTTCTAAATATACCAGTGACCCATTAGTTATTCTTACTGCAAGACCATAGTATTTTTAACTATAGCTCACTTCTGTGTGGAGATCAAGGCTTAGATCAACTACGTGAAAAGGCCTTAGACCGGGTCAATACATATTTTCTAGTAAAATAGTTTACTAGAAGATAAGCGATATAAGCAAAATAATATATTAACTAAATATGTCTGAGTCCACAGGCATGAATTAACTACAACTTATATAATAAAATGTAATTTATAGAGCTTAGTTAAATAATCAGATATGCATAAGTGATGTTGCAGACTGTAATTTTTTTTCTGTACATCAAAATACTCTGATTTGTTGAGTACGAAGATAAAAGCAATTATTTTCTAGTACGTTAATTATAAGTATAAAGATACAAATATCGCTAAACATTTTCATGCCAATATTTTATATATACAAGAATTTTGTTTAATCTGACTAGTTTTTTATTACAAAATGGCTGCATGACTACCCAGGGATGAGAGTCATCAGGGTTAGACATTTTGGGGTGCAAGATACGTATCTCAGGATGATGGAACAGGAAGTCCGAGTAAATGTTGAAACTTCTTCGAATTTATTGAATGTCATTAAACATTTTTAATAATAGTTGCTTTCAGGAATGAACTTGATAAAACTATGCTTAAAGGCTATGTTCCGATGACGGTTATTAACATGCAGCATGAAGTTGGAAAGTTCATTGCTTTATCACACGTTAGTCAGTGCGTTGAGAGTCCTCCTACCAAATAACTTCACATATAAAGGAAATTATCTACCTTATAGGCAATGAGTGAGTGTATGTATATCCTATATCTATCTCTTATATCTCTTACTTATCATATCTTATATCTCATCTAATTTCTTCTATATTATAATCAAAATCACCAGAACAACTGGCTAATCACAGCTAACGTACTCTTTTCATTCTCTACTACTCTATATCTATATATAATATATCTATTATATATATTCTATTATAATATCTCTATAGTTACTAACTAATAATAATTTAAATTGATAGTCTATTAAAATGTAAAGCGTTAAGCTGGAAAGTGGCAATCTTAGGGTTCAACGCGACGCCACTGAATAGATACGTTAGTGACAAGTACATGTATCTTTATGCATATCTTATTATAAAGGCTTACCAGCAATCTAAGAAGATTTTAAGTTAAATAGTATGATGGCTGCGGTACTTATAATAAATATATATATCCCTAGATTAACTTTTACTTACTCGTCACTCTGACAGTTCAGTATGGGAACAAAATAGTAAACACTCGAAATAACTTAAAATAACTAAATCTCAATACTTTACACAATAAAATTACTCAAATCCAGAACATTATACATAAGATCCCGTCTGCAGGAAATTTTAATGATGCAAGAATATACTATCTATAGTGAATATTATTTTATCCAAATGAACAAAAAATTACCAATGAAAAAGAAAGGAAAGAATGATAATCTTAAACTGAAAATAGAAACAATACTTTATTGTCTGTAACATTCTATTCGTTCATGCTAAAATTCAATTTCTCAGAATTGAAGCACACTGATTATTAAAAGCTAAGGAGTTAGCCTCTATTTATTTGAACTAGGCATTCTAAAAATGAATTATACAAACATATACGAACAGAATCTGGTCGGAGTCAGAAAAGTTCGTCATGCAGTTCAGTGAAGTCCTACCATTACGTAGATAATTCTGTATCAGATTACAGTATGAAACTAAAAATTACATAAATTTGACAGATTAATATGAGAAATATAATGAAACATGAAAGAAAACGATTGAAAAACTATATAAAGACTACAATATGAACCTATAACCCAATAAAAGACTCATCATAATCACTATCAAATCCTCTATAAAAAATATAAAGGTAGAATTTCCTACTAAGTGCATTATGGATGGAGTATGGAATAAGGATAATCGATACCGGGATAACTCAAAGTTAACAGTTAAGTAGATGCTGCACATCATTTTAACTACCTATAAATAAATTTTTAAATCATAGATGCCTCCTGCTTGCATAATATACCATTAGCTATTTTATGGTCCTCCTATTCAATAGTGAATGTGTAGAGCTTATTTTTTCATCGCTTTAGTTAACAATTAAATAATGATAAACC
This sequence comes from Trachelipus rathkii, assembly GCA_015478945.1. NCBI lineage: Eukaryota > Metazoa > Arthropoda > Malacostraca > Isopoda > Trachelipodidae > Trachelipus > Trachelipus rathkii. Next base: position 3,812 of record JABUQX010014223.1, read on the forward strand.
CGGTCTTCTATGACAAATTGTATAGCATGGTATGCGCTATTAAATCGACAATATAATTGTTAATATTACAGTAACACATTTATACTGAATATAAATTTTATAACACTCACTTGCAATATGATAAAGCAAAGAATGGAGATGCTTGTTTAGAATTAGCCGACCAAAATAAGAGAAAATTAATTCATTTATATATAAATTTTAGGTAGAACAAGTGAATATATAATATCTCTTATAGTATATTCTTATATATATATAATATATATATATTATTAAATAAATATATATTAATATAAATATTATATATATATATATTAAATTATTCTATTATAATAAAGTGGTGTGTTCATTATTATATTAATTATTAATATATATATATATATATCTATATAATATTAATAATATATTTATATATATATAATATATATATATTATTATATATATAATTAATATATTAAATATATATATATATAATATATATATATATATATATATTAATAATATATAATAACTATCTATTATATTATATATATATATATATTATAATATTATATTATTCTAATATATATTTAATATATATATATTTATATTATATATATATAAATGTTATATAATATATTAAATATTATATTATTATATAATATATATATATATATATATTATATATATATATATATATAGTATATATATATTTGTGTGTGTGTCATTTATATTATATATATTAATATATTATATATATAATAGTATATATATATATATATATATATATATATATATATATATATATCTATATTTATATATTATATCATATAAATGTATATTTATATATATATATCTTATATATATATATAATTATATATATTATATATATTATATATTATATATATTATATATTATGTATATATGTATATTTTAATCTTAATATTATATTATAACATAATATATCTATAATAATAATACATGTAATATTATTTATATTATTTTATATTAAATATATATTAATATATATATATATATATATATATATATATATATATATATATATATATATATATATATATTATTATATATATACTATATATAAATATATATATATATATATAATTATATTATTAGAATTAGTTATATATCATATAATTAATCTAAATAATATAATATATATATATACTTAATATATATTTATCTATATATAATATATTATATATATTATATATAAATATATATATATAATTATACCAAGAAAGATATTATAAATATATATATATTATATATATATATATATATATATTATATATATATATATATAATATATCTATATATATATATATATTATATATATATATATTTTTATATTATATATACATATATTTATATATATATATATATATATATATATATATATATATATATATATATTATAATAATATATATATGTGTTGTGTGTGTCTTTGTGTAGGGAAAGAGAGAGAGAGCAGAGAGAGAGAGAGGGGAGAGAGGAGAGAGAGGAGAGAGAGAGAGAGAGAGAGAAGAGAGAGAGAGTATGATGAGAGAGAGAGAGAGAGAGAGAGGATAATAAATAAATAAGTAAATGAAGGCATCCAGCAAGCTGTGAAGATGACAAGCGGGTGAGCAGGAAAGCAGGCAAGGGGACAAGCAGGCGGCAAGAAGAAAAGCTGACAAACATGTCATCAGATAGTGACACTTTCTGAATATTTGAATCAATTATGTAAGCAAAGAGAAATAGACAGAAATTGTAGTTTTGATTCCGACTTCAACTTTCAATCTGGTTTTGTTTCTTGTTTTCTGGTTTGGAATATCTTTTGTACTATGTCCGACTTCGGGTCATAATCCGAATTCAAGGTTCAAGTTCAAATCTCTTCGTGAATTTTTTTTTTACTCTTCAAATTCGAAAAAAAAAATTTTCAGTTATTTATTATTTGCTACTCCACTAATTAATGGAAGAAATTAAAGATGATATAATAAAGAAGATAATAGGAAAGAGGTTAAGAAAAAGCATGATAAATATGTTAAGAAAATATGCAAAGAGTTAAAAGATAAAAACGAAAGAGGAAAGAATAAAAGTTAAATATCAAATGTTGGACAAATATTTAGATTAAATACGGCTACTTTTTGCTTTTGAAATAGATTCAAAACAAGTTTTGAAATTTTACGGTAGAGTATTGTAAAACTTAACAATAAATGTGCCAACCTTCCGTCAGAACATTTTCAGAGACGCTGAAGAACAAAATTTGTACTACACACCTATCTTTAAAACTCCCCAAATTGGTTCAATGCAAGTAAAGAAAGTTGACAGTAGTGGCTGGGCATGGAAACGCTGAAGTACATTTTGGTGCTACCAGAACTACCTTGGTTGTGATTATTTTAATAGTAGCATCACCTACTTGATAAATGATGACCTCTCTATTTGTAATCCAGACTTATACCATAGTATGTAGACTCAGCTTCTATTGAAATTGGGTCTTCAAAGTTGATATTGAATTCTCAGTGTAGTTTTGATGAAAAATATCCTGTTAGTATTTAGATGTTTCTGTCATTTAATGTAGGTCTGGTTTGGTAATGCAAAACATGGTATTTTCGCTTCCAATTGTGTAAAGAACCCTCTTTTTTTTAAAGTTTAAGAATCTGAAACCATTTATTTAGAAGTGTACAAGTCAACTTGAACTGCAGTTCCAGAACAGAGTTCCAGACTTTAACATTGTAATATATATCTTACATGGAGCATAGTGGTTAAATGCAAAGTCAGATATTTGAAAAGAGAAAATGTGAAACTGCGTAGAAAGCAGTGCCGTAAGAGCTCTCTTCAAAGGAAGAAGTATGCGAATGGGGAATTCAGAAGAGCAGTTTCTGTTGAGAGAGGGACGTAACAGTTCGAAGGGCTGAAGGGGATTGTAGAAAGTCAGAGAGAACGGAGGAGCTTTGAGAGTTGAACCACCCCAGATGTGTGACACATTCTCCTCACATAGGCAAACGACTTCGCTATAAAGAGCAAGCAGCTGAGATGTGGGAAAAAATCTTAAATTTGCCTCAATAGATTAAGCCAATGACCTTTCTTTAACTAACCTTTTCTTTAACAATAACCTTTCTTTAACCTTTCTAAACTATCTTTCCAAGAAAGATTACTCGAAAATAAAAACATCAATAAATACTAAGAACAAACGAAAGTTTGAACGCGTTTTTTAAGAACTTGTTTTAGTTGTTTAGAAGATTTTGTCAAGTAGATAGATGAAGGAGTTGAGATATTGAGGAATTCAAAACAATCAAAGTATTCTCTGCTAAAATTATAAAAAATTGAGAAAAATCCGAGGTCAACTGTTCCAAGGCCACTCTCCAAGCTCCTAACTCATTACTTAGCTAAGTTATTTAAAATAGATTCCAAAAGAGGAAAGTTAAGAAATCAAAGCTTTGTGCCAGACTCTATTCAAAAGCAGCACGACAAAGTATTTACGAGCACACCAAAGAATAGAGATGGGCAAAATGACTCTTGACTCAGAGTCATGATTCATCAAAGAATCACGATTCACCAAAGATATGTTTAAAAATTTGATCAAGTATTTCCTTTTTTTTATTTTAGTTTCAAGCGTAATAATTTTAAATAAACAAATATACACCTAGTAAAAGATATTGGATTCGCTTGGCAATGCCGAGAAATTTCTGCAATATTTTTACATAAC
>JABUQX010014224.1:2500-10000 GCA_015478945.1 Trachelipus rathkii
TAGAGTTAAACCTAGACTGATTGACAGGGTGATCCAAAATACAGCCTCTAATCACACTTAAAATCTTTACGTGCGTGAACTTAGCGCTGCCCCCGCATGAGTCCCCAATCTGGGACTTTTTCCTTCGCTTCTTACACCTTGGCAATCCGGTCTCAATATAGTAAATTTTAGTATATCTCTCTCTCTCTCTCTCTCTCTCTCTCTCTCTCTCTCTCTCTCTCTCTCTCTCTCTCTCTCTCTCTCTCTCTCTCTCTCTATATATATATATATATATATATATATATATATATATATATATATATATATATGTATTTATATTTAATAATAATAATAATATCTATAATATGTAACCTCTCTTATATATCATATATCACTATATGCATATATATGTATATGTATATATATATATATAATAACATCCTCTTATATATATATATTTTTTTTTATTTAATTTTTTTTTTAAAAAATAGTTTTCTTTATTTTGTTTCACATATTTATTGCAAAGGGCAACTCTACTTACGAGTAGAGTTGCCAATTTTGGGAGGATTTATTTTAAGACGCTCGAGAGGAGGCTTTGTGGAAAAGGCCTCAAAATAGACAAAATAAGAATAAGGTTTCTTTTACGTTGCCATGACAACCAATGTTTTTTAAAGCATTATAATTAAGCTCTCTAGTAGGCACAAATCGAAATGCCTCCAGTCAATGATTCATATGAAAAATAATGTTCGGAAGAAAATAAATGATTTTAATGTAAAATTAGCGTCCTTGTATAACATTTTAAACATTATTTTAATAGTAATAAATAGTAATTTGAATAATTTTATTACATTAGTTTCTTTTATTTTTTAAATTGGCCTCCTGTGCTTCCAATAAGCCGCGCCCTGATATATATATATATATATATATATATATATAAATCTCTTTACTTATCTCATATATATATATATATATATATATATATATATATATATAATAAAATTTAGTTAATAATGCTAAAGGACACTGTAACACTTTTGCATGTTTTATTTTAGTTGCTTTTAAAAAATATTATATCCGAATTTAAAAAAAAGAAATCTTTAAAATAGATTAAAAAAATATCAGTATTCAAAGAATTTTAAATATTTAATTAAATTAAAAGAATTATATAATAGAATGACGTCATTAAACCAGACATTTTTTATGTAATTATTTTTAAAACTTCAGCACAAGTTCTCAAGAAACATTTATCTTATTTAAAAGACTACACATGGTAACTATGCATGTAAAAACTTTTAAAATGTCCCAATGTTAAAAGTTAAGTAGGCAAAATATTGTCTTTAGTGTATTTAGTTCCCATGCCGCGCGCAAGTGGTTAACGTCAAAGCAAGTTTCCGAAACATCGACCTTCATAAATGTAAAAATAAACTTACGCTTAATGGTTCGTTTATTTCTTTACAGGGCAGAGTTCAATAATATATATATATATATATATATATATATATATATATATATATATATATATATATATATATATATAACAATAACATATATATATATATATCTTCATTTCTATTTATATATATATATATATATATATATATATATATATATATATACACAGGTTACCACTACTCACTGGTTGAGTCCTTTTCAAGGAGGGGCTGAATAATTAGAGATTAGGACCTCCCAAACCTAAGATTATCTCATATCTCTCAGGTGAGTGTAGACGGAAGCTTTGAAGAGAGGAAGATTAAATACAGCAGGAAAAACATATGATGGTAGTACGTTCCACAGCAAAGAGGTGACTGGAAAGAAAGGAGCATCACAACGACCAAGTCTGGTGTTTTCAATATTCAAAAAAAAAATTACGTGCGAGAAGAGCACCCCTTGTCCTACAAGGGCGGAGCAATAGCGGTGGAAGGAGAGAGTTCAACTCCCTCTAGCACCTGCCGTTGTAGTCCGTATAGAAAAGAGATAGTGCACCAACGTCACGTCGCAGAGATAGAGGGTCAAGGGAGATTGAAAGTAGGGAACAGTTTATTAGTCTTTTAGCATCAGACTCAACAATACCCAAAAGAAGGGTGGAATCAGAGTCCCCTCCCCAAATGTAAGAACAGTTCTCCATACAAGGGCGGAAATTACTCTTTTATAACTGGAGTAACTGTTCAATAGAAAAACGTTCCCGCAACTTGAACAAAACTCCCAGCCTCTTAGAGGGCAAGCTAGCAACCGTTGCGATATAAGGTCTCCAAGACAATTTGTTGCTAATATTCAGACCAAGAATGTTTATGTTATTAACAGGTTAGACGTGAGAGCCGTCGAAAGAGATAGGAAAGTTGGGAGGTGTTTCTGAGAGGAAGATGTGAAGAAGTTCATTTTCTAAAGAGTTAAATTTCACAAGGTTGAGGTGACCTCACCGGGAAATCCTATCCAGATCGGTAAGAATAGAATCGGAAAGCTGAAGCCAAGAAACAAGTCGAGATGAAAAAGATTGAGCAGATATGAAATGAGTATAAGAATAGAGCTGAAAAGATCGTTCATGAAAAGTAAGAAAAGAAAAAGAAAAGTAAGAAAAGTCACCAGTTTACCTCGAACATCGAAAGACATACTGGTGATCTGAAAAGAGGAAATGATATTCCAGTTGAGGAGAGTTTCAAAGATTGTAGACAGAATACAAGTGAGAGCTATAGGACGATAGTTAGAAGGATCAGAGCGGCTACCCTTCTTCGGGATAGGTTGGACATATGCACGCTTCCAACACTGAGGAAAATATTAGTATTAAAACACAGAGAGGAGAGTTGAACAGTACAGGCGCCATCTTAGAAGCAAACTCCCTCAAATCCCATCCGGATCGCTAGCATTTTTTACGTTCATAAATCTCAAGATCCTATACTCTTCATCATATGATATCACATGCAGAGGCATGGGAAAACTGAGAGGAGAAGGAGTAGGAGAAGGTATGCCAGAATCCTCCAGGGTAGAATTAGATTAATATTTAGGTCGAAAAGATAGCCCCCTATATCCTCTTCTCACATCCTGTACGATATATATATATATATATATATATATATATATATATCTATAATATATATATATATATATATATATATATATACTATATATATATATATATAACTTTATATATATATAACCTTAACTATATATATATACCAACTATATATATAAAGAGCGAAGGTTCAAATCGAATCTGGTTGCCTGAACGGACGCAAAAAATTGCCGTCAGTAGGAGATTTTCTATAATATTTAATTACGTTTACAGGCATAGTGAATTACACTAATCTCAATATCCACACATCACTAAAAACATAGCCAACACATACAGCAGAACAGCCTATTCTAAACATACATGCTTCTAGCAAAGAAGGTTCACCCATTTGGATTCGAGACCGTCCACGGTGGCTAGAATATATCCAAATGCTTTGAGCTTAAGGCGCACCACGTACGGAGTTTGTGGGGCTGCTTTGCCGACACCCCATGTGTGTATGGGTCATTTTAGGCAAAAGCTTTAGATCATTTAGTTCAATACTAAAATCTTTTCTAAACGATGAAGAAAGATTTACGCGTGTTGGCAAATAAATGGCAAAGCACACCACGCAAAGCCGACCCGATACCTAAGGAGTTGAATGTGTGTGGCGACTGGCTTATGAGGAAAAAAACAAATGCAAAACGCAAGAGATTCAAGGGTTTGACAAACTCCGCATGTGTGGAGTCGCTTTTGGGCTCGTTATCAAACCACTACAGATAATGCATCAATACTCTAATCGCAGTTTAGAAAATACACATGAATGTCAATTTCCCTGACGAAGAACCTACTGCAATGAGTGGCCCAGACTCCCAATTCATGGGATAGGGGTTCGGTGACTTACAGTACATATATATGCTATATATGTATGTAGCATATCATATATATATAATAATACAGTAATAATAATAATAATATGTATATGTAATAATATATATATATATATAATATGTAATATGTAATAATAATAATAATAATAATATATGTATAGGATAATACACATATATATATATATATATATATATATATATATATCTATATATATATAATAATATATATATAGTAATATATATATATAGGTGTATGTAATAATAATGTATATATGTAATATGCTCAATAATGTATAATAATAATAATATATATAATAATATAATAATAATAACTATAAATATATATAACTATATATATATGTATATGGATATCATCCATTGATGATTTAAAACCATAAAAACGCACTAATATGTAATATCATCTATAATGTAATATGTATATATGTATGTATGCATGTATGTATGTATGTATTTTATTAAACATTCACAAGTATAATATATGTAAAAATAGTAATAATAAAAGTATACTGTCTAAATATATAATAATATCTTCTCATATATAACATATATATATATACCTGCAGGTCATATATGTATAATAATAATATAATATATATATATACATATATATGCATATATATATATATATATACATATATATATATATATATATATATATCATAATATATATATATATAAGATATAAAGAGGTTCTGTATATATATATATAATAATAATAATAATATATATATATATATAATATATATATGTATATATATAATAATATATATATATACATAATAATAATATGTATATATGAATATATATATATATATATATATATATATATAGCTATATATATATATATATATATATATATATATATATATATATATATCAACATAATATATATAATAACATATATATATATATATATATGCTATCTTTCTGCTATATAATTAGTGATGGGACGATTATGAAATTTTTGCCGATGAAACGATGACGGTATTTGATTATAGAAATTTTTGAAGGCGATGACGATGCCGATGACGATGACGATGACGATTATTTAAAAAAAAATTCTCACTCTACATCTCATACCACTGCTACTATATATATATATATACATATATATATATATATATATATATATATACTATATGCCTGCCTTACCTCTCTATCTTATATATATCACAACAATAACAGCTACCACCACCTCTCTCTATATATATCTATAATTTATATACCAAAGGCTGTAGACAGGAGGTCAAGGGTTCAACCCTCCGAAATTATTTAAGCAATCAAAATTTTTGATTCCTTAAGTCTTAATAATAATAATAATAATAATAATAATATAATATCAATATTAATAATAATAATAATGTAATAATAATAATAATAATAATAATAATAATGAATAATAATAATATATTTATAATGATAATAATAATAATAATAATAATAATAGCTAATAATAATAATAATAATAATAATAATAATAATAATAATAATAATAATAATAATAATAATAATAATAATAATAATAATAATAATAATAATAATAATAATAATAAAATAATAATAATAATAATAATAATAATAATAATAATATTAATAATAATAATAACTATTGACTATAGGAGAGTTTGTTATAAATGAAAAGAGAGACATGTTTGTGGTCCATGTGGATTTCTTAGGTCAAGTTGCTGTTCTTCATATATGTATAAAATATTTAGATCAGGGACTTAAATAAGGTTTCCAAGTTTGCGGATGATAGCAAATTAGCTACCTCAGTTAGGAATAATAACGTGGATGTATATATGATTAAAAGATAAGTAGGAGCTGTATAACAGGATTGATGGGACTAACAGGTTCATTCCTTCTTCAACTAAATCTTTATCTCCTCATAATCCATGGTTCAATCATAGCCTTGTTGTATCTGGCCATTTAGGCTAGAGACATTGCGTATCGGGGGTGGAAATTCTCGTTTTCCAATCACTCTCGCCAATTTTCATTCAGCTAAAAATCGTTGCAGGGATTACTCTTCGACGAGCCAAGCGGGCTTTTATCAAACGAAAGTGCGCTAACTTCCTTGGTTCTCCTACTGACACAAATCTTTCTGGCCTCTTGACAAAAACATCTCTAGCAACTTCTGTATCCATTCCTCTTATGGTTTCTTGTTTATTTTAATTTCCTCAACTGAAAGGCCAATCCTCTTCAGTATACCTTTGCTAACAACTGGAGCCAGTTCAGCATCTGTACATATGGCCCCCTGCTACAATTTATGTCTTTACCTGTTATTACATTTGATTTGGTGCATAGTGCACAAAAATCTATGAAGGAAAGGAAGACGGGTGGCTTGAATGTAACATTCTCCCCAAGTTTTGAGGAGTGTGCTTCCACGATGCTATCACCCCTCGTTCAACTTCTTACTCTCTATATTCTCAATACTGGCACTTTCCTCAGTGTTGAGCTCAGACATGACCAACCTATTCAGAAAAAGGAAGCCGCTCTGATCCCTCTAACTATCACTATAGCTCTCACTTGTATTCTATCTAAGATCTTTGAAACTCTTCTCAACTTTCTCACTTCTTAGATTATCTGAAAACTCATTCCCTTCTTTCATTAACTTTCGCGCTCGAGTTCTTCTGGCGATATACTTTCCTTTTTAAGATTTATGGTTTTCCGCCATTAGGAACTACGGGAAGACTTGCGTGGTGGCGCTGACATATCAAAGCATTTGACCGAGTGTGGCACGCGTCACTGCTCTCAAGCTCACCTCCTTTGGTTTTCCTCTTTCCTCTCTAGCTTTCTTTCAAATATCTAAATATCGGCTGTTACGTTGATGGGACTTCAGCTGTGCTCTGTCAATCATGATGTTCCTCAGGGTTCTTATCTCTACTTTTCATTTCTACACAATGTGATCCTTCTCACCTGCACATCTAACTCTATCCACTCATATACCGATGACTCAACCTTCATTCTTCAACTCATTTCATTTCTACTTCCTCTTTTACTTCTAGAAATGCCTCTCGTCTTAATCTTTCCTATTTTTATCTGGATAGAATTTCCGGATGGGGTCGTCTCAACCTTGTGAAATTCAATTCTTTAAAACCCAACTTCTGCAAATCTCCTTCTCTAAAACGCATTGTAACTTTCCTATCTCTTTCGACGGTTCTCTCTTCTCTCCTGTTGACAATATAAACATCCTTATCCTAACAGAAACAAAAAAATGTCTTGGAAACCTCATGTCACAGCGGTTTGGGCGGCCTCAAAGAACTGGGAGTTCTGTTTTGCGAGACTTTTTTTCTCTTCTCAGTTGCTCCACCCAGCTATGCAGAGTTCATGCCTTATATGGAGCCACTGTTCTCATATCTTGGGGAGGGAGCTCTGGCTTCACCCGGCTTTTGGATAGGGTCAAGTCAAAGGTATAAACTGTTCTTTTGGTGCTTTATCTCTATTCTATAGGCACCCAGCTGCAAGTGCTCAGGGAACTTATTATTTGCGTACCACCACCTTCTGGCACCCCTCTGGTAGCACAAGGAGTGCTGTATCTGTGTTGATATTGGTAACTCAGGCTAGTTCGCTGTGGTGCTTTCTCCTTTCCCACCACCTCTGTTCTGTAGATTCTTTTCCATCTTCTGTATG
>JABUQX010014224.1:15000-27500 GCA_015478945.1 Trachelipus rathkii
TAACGCATATATGCGCTATATATATATGTATATGTATAATAATAATAATAATAATATATACTATATCTTTATATATATATACTATATATCATGGAATTTAACCGTTTTGGCTGTAGAAAATATCCCACAAATTTATGGAAAACCCAAAAATGACAAACCTAGAAAATTCATTTCGGAGTTTAATAAAGAATATTCATTTCGGAATTTAATAATAATAATAATAATAATAATAATAATAATAATAATAATAATAATAATAATAATAATAATAATAATAATAATAATAATAAATAATAATAATAATAAAAATAACTCCTAAATCAAAGCAATGCAAATAACAGGTGGAAATCTGTTAATAAATGACTTGATAACAAGTTTTAAAAAAAATAAAATAAAAACATGAAAACATTAAAGCGGTTTCTTTTCTCATCTCATTCACGGACTGTCGGCAAAGCAAACGTTTGCGTAAACAGATATTTTTTTTCATCAGACAAGTTTATGTAATATATTTTGATACTCAATAATGAAAATTTACAGAAACCTTATACGTGTATACTGATCATATAAACAGAGATAAACTGACAAACAGAGCATATAATATACCGTGTATATTTATACTGATATATAATATATACTATATATATATATATATATATATATATATATATATATATATATATATATATTATATTATATATATATATACTATATATATATATATATATATAATATCATATAAATAGTATTATATCTATACTATGGTATTATAATTAAAGAGAGAGGCGGAAAGAAATGATGAAAGATGTGAGGGCAAAAAAGGAAGAAGATTTTTAACTGGCAAAATTAATAGATGATCAAAGAGGAAAATGTGCAATATCGTGGATAAACAAGGAGAAGTTTTGGTGAGAATCAAAAAACATAATACAGAGAGACTCGGAGAAATGTAAATGAACAGGTGGAGGAGGGGGAGAAAAGATAGTAGAAGGAGGGGATGAAGAGTAAAGGGAAGAAGATACTATGAGGAGTTTGAGGATGGCCTGAAGCAGTGACAACGTAAGGCACGCGGGAAAAATGGGATACGGCCATCCATAGAAACTAACAAAAGAGGGAGAGATAAAATGAAAGAAATTAATTCTGAATTGTTCACATAGGTGGTTGGAATGAGAGCGAAGTACCATGGGGGTTGGGGAAAGTCATTATAGTTCCGCATAATAAGAAAAAAGGAGATACGTGACTGGCAAAAACTACAGGAGAATTTCCTTGTTCGGACTTAACTTGGGAAAAACATTGAAGCGACATATAGAGAGAACGGCTAAGATGGTAGTAAGCCCAGACTGGGAGAGAGCAGCACGGATATAGAAAGAACAAAGCACGTGGAACTCTTGTATCCCCTTGAGAAATATCGTTAGAAGAGGTTGAGAATAATAATAAAGCGAGCATATAGTAGCTGAAGTGGAAGAGTTGCTTTGGAGAGTTATTTCTTTTTTCCTCCACTTCACAAGTTGTAGTCACCAATTCTGTAGTCCAGGGAAGTGGCCTGGTGGTGGATGGTCTGCCTATTGGTAGACAGAAGAGAGGCTCGGCCTCGTTGAAGGCGGAAGAGCTCGGTCTCTTTGGCAGGAAGAGAGTACAGCCTCTCTGTAGGCCGGAGAGTTGCTTTTTTGTAGGCAAAAGGTGCTGGGAGTTGTTGTTCTTATTCTTTCCCGACTAACGATCATTGTAGTTGTAAGGAGGAGGGTTTTAGTTATGCATGGGTAATGATAAACGATTTTTGTATTGGTTTTGAATCAAATATTTTATTGAAAAAACGCTTTCTGTTATATATTTCTTCGCACACTTAAAGCTAAAATCTAATTACAATATTTCAACTTTGTTATGTACTCTCCTGCACACATGCCGTTTTTGGTACTACCAATTTTATGTTTCCCCCCAATTATGGGTGAGAACGTAGGGGATATTTAACGTGCGCAAATCGCGTGCTACAGATATCATCAATAATAATACAACTATTTTTAATAATTAACTTACATAATATGGTGAAAAATGCTGTAAAACATTATATTAAACAAGAATGTACATTATTTTACTATATTACAATGTTAAATACAAATAAATAGCGTAAAAACAAAACTGGTTTTCAATTCCGATATTTAAAAAAAAAAAGAACAAAAATAGAAATGCGTAATTTAAAAAAAAACATTTTTTCACGTTAACTTTAATATTGTTTACAAATATTTTTAAAATAAAGTATAATCCTTGCTGACTATATAAAAAGAAATATTATATAATAAAATAAATGCTATATAAATGTTACATTTAAGATCAATTAAAATACAAATTTAATTCAGTGTTACAAAATTTGCAACCTATTTCAAAGAGGTCTGCGATTCAACCTCGAGAAACAATTCTCTATATTCTATAATAACTTTTAAAAGGCCAACTAACATATTTCAATTTTACACGCCTTAAAGAAATATTTTTAAAATAACATTTTAACAATTTACTACATAGCTTTCATAGATCTGAGGAAAGCTTTTGATTCAGTGCCTAGGGAGAGACCGTGGAGAGTGCTAGAGAGAGAATATGAAGTGGGTAAAAAGTTGAGAGGAGCCCTGGAGAGTATGAGAACAGAATATGAGAATAAGGAATGATTTGAGGTTAGAACGGGGATCAAACAGGAAGCGTCAACACGCTTTTTGTTTTGATAGTTCATTACTTATTGTATGATAATGAAGTAGAGAGGTTTTATAGGAGATTGGAGGTTTAATTTCTGGCATACGCGGTATGATCTTGTGCGGCTGGATGATGTAATAGGGATGATATGGCTATGATGTGGTGGTGGTGACCTATGGTTTTGTTATGAATTTATGGCTTAGAGGGGCGGTTACTATGACACAGAAAGTGAGATCAGGGTGGTTCAGTAGAGAAGAAGGAGAGGGAGAGCTGAGAGTGAGGTAGAAAGGGACTGAAAATATAGATGATGGAAAATGTAAATACTTGTGGAGTATTTTGGAAAAGATGGATGGAAATGTACACGGAGCATCACAAGTAGGTATCTTCAGTATAGGGGAGAAGACTGTAAAGAGCAACTGTACCCCATACTGAATCGATGACAATTAACTCAGAGATAAAATAGAAGGTGTAAATAATAGTAGATTTTGCTAGAATGGAGTATGAAGACATGGAAGTAAAGACCAATGCGAGACTATAGAATAAACTGCTAGACAACATGACGCCGGTCTAGGTCACAGGGGAAGATGTACATTTTGAGAGCGTAGTGGGGTAAAGACTAGGAGACGACAAGAAAGAAAGAATCAAGAGAGGAGTAACTGGAATGGAAGGCATGATAATAAAATATATGTAGCAGATTGAAGGTGTGGCGTACTCATCCTTGGAGAGGCATGCCACGGGGCAAGAGTGCAAAGGAGATAGGAGTCGGAACCTGGAAGGGACAAGACCCGCAGAGGGGAGACTAGGTAGAGATGGAGACGCTCGGTGGAGGACTCATGTGAGAGAACATGGAATGCGTGAGGGCTGGACCTGAGAGAGAGGACTCCTTGGAGGATAGACGGAAGATGAAGAAGCGTGGCTTCGCTCACTCAGGGTCGCTGACCTTCGTCGGGAGGGTTGCTGAGTGTAACGTAAAATATATATATATTATATATCAATTATATATATATTATAATTAATATATAATTTAATATATATATATATATAAATCTTCGATATTTTTACTGTCTATATATATATAAATATAAAAACTTAAATATATTTAATAAATATATATATATATATATTTATGCTATATATATATATATATATACATATATAATATATATATATATATAATATTATATATATTATAAGAGACGAGAAATTAATCAGATAATTATTCTTTCAGGATAGTACGTATAGGTAGTGTGTGGTTGTGTACCTCACACGTGGGTGTACATGCCTCATTTTGGTGTGAACACCACACACAACACCAATTCAAACTAATATCTATATAGCTTATATTATAATACTTTTATATATATATATAATTATATATATATTATATAATATATATTATAATATATAGTAATATATATTATATACTAATACATTAAGTATATATTTATATATTATTGTATATATATATATATATATATATTATCATATATATTATTATATATAATATTATAGTATATATAATAATTTATATATATATATATATATATATATATATATATATTATATTATAATTTAATTATATAATATAATTATATATATATATATATTATATAATATATATATAATATACTATATATATATATATATATATATATCATATATATATATATATATATATATATACGGTATTATCATTCGCAGTTGGCAAATCATCCCATTTCCACAGCAGATTGGCAGACCCCGATTCAACAGTTCGCCGCAGCAGGGCCAAATCTAAAGGTCGACATACGCGATATAGGCGTTTGAGAAGTGTTAAGTCAAAGGAAGTTGGAAAATGGATCGAAGGAGTGGTTTCGAGACGTTTCGTATAGAGTACAATTGGAGATTGAGCATAACGTCAAGTTTTGGGGTCAGAGCGGTTGAACTAGAGGGTGGATTGGAGCAATGTGTTGTTGGTAGACGGTATCCTAATATCTTAACCCAAAAAAGATATTGTTGAACGAACAATCTTCATGCCTACAGAATAAGCCCGTGCGACATGCTTTTGTTATACTGAATTTTATTAACTGGCATTTTCTTTGACATTCTTCTCTTTCATACAACTTCAAAGACCTGAAATGAATCACTACTTGTGTTCCCCCAATATATAAATGTTTAATGTTTTTTTTTTATTTTTTTCCCCCCCCCTTTTTCCATGAAATAAATGAATAATAATGTTTGTATTTAAAATGTTGGAAAAGTCTGCAACAATCAGATGATTATAAATGCAAATTCCCAGTGATGGCTGGTGAGGTTAAGAGACTTAGAGGCGAGCTCGGTCAGGCTAAAATTTTAATCTCTGTCTAAGTTAATTAACTTAAAAACATGAATTGTTGGAGACGGAAGGGTACTGAAAATCTTCGTGTCTAATTTTTTAGGGGTAAAATTATAAATTAGTGAACCTCAACTGGCTCTTTACATGTAAAATGAAGCGTTATTCCATAGTATAACTACTGCTGATTATTCAATTGCTACGTAGCGATTTTTTTCCTTTCATACGCATGAAGACTGTTGAATTTTTATATCCTTGAATATTCTGCATGTATTTTAAAAGAATGGCAAGGATTGTGCAATGATTTGATATGAGTTGGCGTATAGGAACATTTCTTCTGACGAGAAGATTTTTAAAGTCATAATCTCATAAATATTTAAATATTCTAGTTCCTCAAATTGGTTCAAATAATACATTAACATCGTTCTCACATTTGTGTGATGTCTTTTTTCTTTACTGATTTTTCGGCCAAATTCTTCATGGGCTTTAAGACCATAAGGGCAAACTGTGGTTCGTGGGCCCAAAGACATTCAGCATTGTAAGCTTTGCTAAGAAGTGCATCAATGATTCTGGTAGGACATATAAGTACTGACTTCTCCAAATGGAATTTCAGATATCCAAAGCAAGAATCATAGTAAACGCATATCCATCTTCAAAATAATTTTGATATATTATATATATATATATATATATATATATACTATTATATATATTATATATATAATAATATATATATATATATATATATATATATTATAATATATTGCTTAGTGAAATTAGTATCAGGAGTTTCAGCAGAAGAAAATTTTCCTTTAATCTTATATTTATAATTATTAAAGAATTACATAAGCTTTTCGGTCCGAATCGTGACTTTTTTAGATTTATGTTATCACAAATAAATATTAATTAATAAATTATATCTCCAAACTGATAACCTTAACCTTGCCCTTACCATCATAGATCCACCCACCACTTTAAAATCTGACCACATGAACCATTATTACATTGGACAATTTATAACCTGAGAAACGTTTCCGAATTTCATTTTGCATAAACAACACAAGTAGATTTTAACATCAAAAACGAATACATAACTAAGATTCCTTATTAACACAACATATTATTAACTCTCACCTCTTATTTAAAAAATTAAACAAAACTTTTTTTGAAACTAATTTGATGTTAAGTTTTATTTATTTATTTATCTGTTATACATACATCTGAAAGAAGGTCACGATTCGACCGAAAGCTTATGTAAGTTCTTTATAATTTTATAATACATAATATTTAGAAAATTTTCTTCTGCTGAAAACTCCTGATACTAATTTCACTAAAAGGCCATATTTTATTATAATTGTATCTAGCGATTTAAGCTATTATTTTATATATATATATTATAGGCGTGGAAATTACCGATAGGGAATCCTTGTGAGCAATAGCATGCATTGTCCTTAGCAGGTATGCAGCTGTAAGAGGCTAATTTGGCCGGTCTCATGCTTACTCTTTCAAATCCCGGGGGAAGCCTCCATAAATTTGTAATCCGTATCTATTATTTCAAATTCAACCCTTTCTCGAGCTTCTTTCCTTTACAAGAAGAAGCGCCAACCAAGATTGGCATTGGCGGGGAAGTGCCAAGATGGGAACACCGCAAGCTGACTCCTGATCAGTCCTTTGATAGCGCTCCCACGATTGAGGAGTTATCAAGTCCGACCTCCTGTTAACAGGTCATTTAGATTAGGAATTCTAGCCACTTTTATTTGTTAGTTTATGTGTGTGTTATCACTATAACTAACGACATTTTGTGCATAGAATTACCTCATTATATAATTGATAAAATCCATGTCTGTCAATTGTCCGTATCACTATTGTCAAATAAAGCACTACGAGGGAAGTACTCTCAATTAACCCCCCCTGATTAATGACTGCAAGGTCATTAATCATTTTGATAGCCAGAGTGATTTTGGCCTAGACATCAGTGGTGACGCCCAGAAGTGACAATTAGGGGGCGAAGACCCCTAAAGTGACCCCTAAAGCCCTTAATTTAGAGTCAGATAGTGCCTAAATTGCGAAAATTTCAAATTAATCGAAAAAAATCGGTTACTTTCTCGTTTTAAGTGCTAAAATAGTGATATGTGCTGATAAACCGTATACCAAAATTAATAATAACAGTGAAGGAACAAACTTCCTTATTAATCTCCTAAATAAGAACAGAAAGTCGTTATTATAACAAACCCGGATAGTAACCGAAAAACCGTTGCTATTTCGGAAATCTGAAAGTTCAAAATAAAGCTCTTGACATTAGGCTTAACTCAAACGCCCAAGTTGACTCAAAGACGACGCCAAAACCCAGTCAAGAACAACAGGCTATAGAAATGGTGTCAACAAAAACGAAATTAGGCCTTAAAACTAAGGCGAAGAACACTTCAAAAAGAGGGAGGAGGGAAACTCGATTCCCCCAACGAAAGTCCCCCTCGCATGAGGAGGGAGACCCAGCTGTTTCATCCTCAGAGGCTGAGTCGAAATCAGCGGCACCCGCTCTCGCAAAACACTAAGCATTGCAACACTCAATCATATCTTCAATTTTCTTGAAATGAAGTCAAAATTTGGCTGATGCGGTAAACATCTTTTAAGCCTTTATAAAAATAAAGTGACCTAAGCAAAAGTAAAATAACAGCCTGATAAGCCACACACTTACTTAGCAAACTATCACATCCCATCAAAAAAACACTATAGAATTCGTGGTAAACAATTAATTTGTAATTCTCACAATATCAAAGAACAAAATACTCTGTGACATCGCAATAGAACTCCGGGTCAAAGAAACTTCCCGCAGTCCCATTCCTTTCTCCGTGTAAGGGAGGCCATTGGGGAAGAGACAGCAAAAATCTCCTCATAAAGAACTAACTTTGGTGAAAGAATTTTTTCTAAAAAGTCTACCTCAAACGGTATATGAATCTCCACAAAATCTCATCCTGTGTAAGTATACACACCCTCGCCTACATGGCAACGCTGTGTACGAAATCGAAAATTAGAAATAAAAAGAAAAACAAGAAACAGCTCGGCAAATATCCTGCCAACATTCGAAATTTAGGCTGCGCAGTGGGGGAGAAACAAAGCAGTTTCTCAACCAAACCTCCTTTCCCCCCCCCCTACAAATAGTGGAAAATTACTTTTAAAAATTCAACGCAGAACTGCGTAGTGCTGAAGAAATATATTCAGGATTAAAATTAAAAAAAGTTTAAATCTGAAATCAAAAACTATCTACCTACTCTAACTACTACTAATATAAATCAATAATATGATTACAGGATTTAATAATAATCATACAATACATAATGTTCCTTAATATTAAGAATAATAATAATAAGAAATAAAAATAAAATAAATTAATGAAAATAAAAATATTTGATTATGCAGACGTTGGAAATAAACAATAAGTGAAAATTGTGAAATCCTATGTAAGGAGATTGTGATTCAAGACAGATCCGTAATCTATGTAAAAAAATGGTAGCCTGCGCCATCTTGGTGTGTGGAAAATTGGACACTGAAGAGTTTCGATATGTTAACAAAAATTTAAATGTTCCACTGTGATAGAATATATCACAACTGTCCGGAAAAGCAAAATCGGCACTATTAATTAAAGATATCCAAAATTGGTGAGTGGTGTTTTGATCTTATATTCTATTATCCTATTGTTGCATGTCATCTTATTTCATTTATCTTATATATATAGATATAAATGATTACTAGTAGGATAATCATGAAAGATTATTTTTTTTCCAAATAGTCCGAAGATCGAAACAGGAAAATATATCCGTCCTTTGAGTTGCCCATCCTAAGCGCTACTAAATAAATATGCAAACTGCTAATATTATTGTATGATAATATATATATAATATAAAAAATATTTTAATGAAATACGTATAATAGTATAATCAATTAAAGAATTCCTCAATTAATTTGTTAACTAAATATAAAATGATAAAAATATCAAATAAATTTCTTTAAAAGGGTGACTCTGCAAATCTCTGGCGAGATCGCGGCAACTTTCGAATAGGCTGCCTGAAGGCATCAGCTGACGAGTTGAGGATGGCAGGATTAGCTGGTGAGAAGTTAAGCCGAAAGATATCTACGCCAATGATGTATGAAGCCAACCGAACATTTGAAAAAAAAAAAAAAAAAAAAAGAAAAGAGAGAGGAATTTGTGGAGGCAAAGTTATTCGGGGAATCTGATTCATGATAAGGAGAAACCGAATTGCCACGCGTCCAAAAATTTTGAAATCTTTGTTTTTTCTTATATCAACATAAAATTAAATATCATCTTTTCCATCAATAATTAGTCATCCAAAAATAACTATTATATTATTGAATAATTACGATCTTATTAAAAATTAAAAAATTTTTTCTTCGGTGAGCAGTCTGTTTTGCATGAAGCTATGTATTCTATTTTATTGCCTTTTCAAAATTTGAAAGTTCGGGAAAGAGACCTCTTTTGGTACGAACCCACGAACGAATAGAAAAATCGAATTAGAAATGGCCTAACATATTGATTTCTAAAAATACTATTGACTTTATATATGAGAAATAGCTTTTTAATATATAAATTTCGTAAATCACTTACTATAAAAGATATCCAATTTTTAAGAGAAGAATTTATATATTTGTTGTTCTATCAAAGATGCATTAAAAATTTCAGTAAAATAAACAATTGTCAAAGCTACGAAACCCTCTGACGGGACTTGCTATAACTATATAATTGTTCTTGTAAAAGCTAGCGACGCGCCATTAGCGTAGGGTAGAAATGCAAATCCTGAAATTGTATGGCGGAAGGTTCCTCGTAAAATTTATAAATGTATAATTCAGATTATGCTGCATGATAATATTAAGACTCATTTTCTTTCTTTTTCAAACAACTATTTCTCGTAGTCTAAAATCTTTCTTTTAATATTAAAATGGTCAGAAAATATTAAGAGTGTAAGCATCTACGAAGAAGAAAAGAAAAAAAAATACATATATATATAGATTGACCATTTCAAAGGCAAACTTTCCTAGTTTTACAAGAAAAAAATCGTTCCTGTTTTAAAAGCACACAAAAACCAGCTGTTCTCATACGAACACATGTGTATTGGTCTTGGGCACGTCATCTATTCTCACCCGTGGGAGGACCCGCAGGTCGGACTGCGAATTTGCTTAGTAGCTCGAGAGTGTGTAGAGTGTGTGTAGATGGGTATGAGATGGTTGGAGCAGAGGGAGTCGTATTAGTGTGGCAGTTTCGCGGAGGCTATACGCTGTCATCGTCTGAGAGTACCTGAGAAACCCGAAAATCTCTCCTTGCTGTCCCCAAGACGCCATCTTTTCGTCAACACCACAACAACAGTTCTCGCAACTCCAACATACAATATGTTACTATGAATGAACGTCAAGACTGAAAAAAAAAAGGGTGAAAAATGAATTGATAATAAAACATAGGAGAAAGCAGAAATGGAATATCATTTTGAACTCTAACAATTCAAGGGAAGATTCGCAGGTGTGAAATGATTGGATCTTAACTGCAGTTTGAAAACGCAAGGTTCATAAGAACCTCTTTACGGCAAGGTTCATTGAAGCATCAAACGTGGAGACATTAGTGGGTTCACCTTGAGAGTGTGAACATGAAAGTAAGTTCGACGACGAGAACGATCGGAACGTACATAAAGGGTTAGAAGAACTGCAAAAAAAATACAGAGAAAACCAGTATCTCATAGGTTGTACTGTTTGTAATTTAAAAATGCTCGAAATACGAGCGTATTTTTATGAGGTTTTTCTTTCTCTTTCTAAATTAGTGTTTTCAAATCCTTTCCTTCTTCTTTCCTCCAGCATGTTAATTATTACTCAGAAGGTGGGTGTAGAAAAATACCTGTGAAAACACAACCCCACGCGTCACGTGCGGTTGTGAGGCAGTTATTTTTCTTGCACTCACAAGGTCACCAAATGTAAGCCGAAATACGACAGGGAATCTTTGTGAGACAATAGCATGCATTGTCCTTAGCAGGTATGCAGCTGTAAGAGGCTAATTTGCCGGTCTCATGCTTACCTCTTTCAAATCTCTGGTGAAGCCTCCATACTTGTATACCGTATATGTTATTTAAAATTCAAATCTTTCGCGCTTCTTTCTTTACAAAGAAAGAAGACGCCAAACAAAGAGTTGGCATTGGCGGGAAGTGCCAAGATGGGCAAACCGCACGCTGACTCCTGATCAGTTCCTTTGATAGCGCTCCAGATGCAGGAGTTTATCAAAGTCCGACCGTCCTGTTAAACAGGTCTTTAGATTAGGATTCTACGCCACTTTTATTTGTTAGTTTATGTGTGTGTTATCACTTTAACTAACGACATTTTGGTGGCATAGAATTACTTAACTATAACCATTGAGTTGCAGAATCCATCATCTGTCAATCATGTCCGTCATTCACTATCGTTAAATAAAGCACTACGAGGAGTACTCTCAATCTAACCCCTCTTGATTATGACTCGCAAAGTCCATTAATACTTTGATAGCAGAGGATTTTGGCCTATATATAGTATATTAGTATATATATCTTATATATATAATATATATATATATATATATATATATATATATTATATATATATATATATATTTATATATATATATATATATATATAGATATAATATATATATATATATATTAAGTATATATATATATATTATATATATATATATATATATAATATAATATTGCTTGTGTGTGTATATAATAATATATTTCCCGATACCGGCGACCGCGACACATGAAAAACATAGTGTGTGGCTCACTCACTGTCAAAAGGTTGTGAGTTAAGATATTGGATAATATACTGAAGAATATCCGAATTATGTGAAGAACTTGTCTTCATTTCAATTAAAATGTTTTCTACAAGAATGTATTAGCCGGTTTAATCGACAAATAATAGCAAATCAACTAGTTTAAAATAATCACAAATTAATTAATGTCCGAGTCGCATTAACAGCACGACACTCACATCACACCACACACACACACACACCCACACACACACGCCCCACCGCACACACACCCACACACACACCCACACACACACAGATAGTATAATATTATATATATATATATATATATATATATATACTATATATATATATATATATATATATATATATATTATATATTATACTATATATAATTATATACTATAACTATATTAAATGAGCAATGCTTTTAGGTATCGCAAAGTCTGCAATATGATGCCTCATATTTGATCCAATTAAATTCTTATCCAATTTGTAAAGACTTTATCTTGTCTTTTTTCTTATATTATTCTAAAACTAACTTTATTCTTCCAAAAAATCAATCCGATGATAACAATTCACTATATTATTCCTTACTAGCAAAATAAGAAGAGGAAATCGTAAATGGTAAGAAGCTCTTGTTGTAATATTAAGATTTTGTTTTTAAAGTTAAAAGGCAAAAAAATCTTGTGAAAAGCGAACAGATTAACTATC
>JABUQX010014225.1:0-24955 GCA_015478945.1 Trachelipus rathkii
GGGAGAGGAAGAAGAGATATATAAGGGTTCAATGTTGGGAGATTTTGGGATCTATTTTAGCCCCACCTAAAAAATGGACATAAAATCTAATGTTCAGAAATTTATGGTCTAATTTAATTCCACAACATAAAGACGATACCTTCAAATTAAAAACTAATATTGTCTAAATGTTCAGAACGTGTTATTTAGTGTTAGTTTAGATCATTATCGTTTTGGCTTTTTTCATTTTTTTACGAATATATAATTTTTGACATTATTATCAATATTGTTAATACTTACATATTTTTATTTTTGAAATGATCTATCACTTGAAATATTACATTTAACTAAATGGTTACAGTACACTAATTGTAGAAGTATAGTTTTTTGATTTTGGATAAATTGGAGTGACTCAGCAATGTTGAATTCAATTATGATTACATTTTGTTCAGATTGCTGAGCCAATTTTTTTAAAATTCGTATAAAACTTTACCTTTATCAATTTCGTGCGTATTAAAATTAAGACTACATCTATGTAAACTCATAGTTGTTGTCGCGTATTCGAAAAATAAATTGTATAGAAGTGATTACTCAGAAAAATAGTTCAAATATATTAGGTTAGATAGAAATAATGAAAAGCCGAAAGCAATGGATACAAAACACAGTAAAACATCCTATGACTGTTTTTAGACGGTTAAAATAAAAGTCACTGCTGAATATTATCTTATTATTATACTCCTAATCAAAAATATTAGTCTTATAACTAAGAAAAGCATTTAAAATAAAGCTAATCTCATATTATTATATATTATATAAGACGACCTTCAGTAATCTCCTGCACTGAGAATATACACTATAAAAGGAAGAGTGAGTGTTCTCTATGGCAGCGTTAAGATTACAGATAATCGAATAAACCAAAACTGCAATCGAGCTTTTGTGTCTAAAGCATATTTAGACATTATGTGATGCTTTAAAACTAACATTGCCATAACATATATCGATTGACATATATAAGCAGAAATGATGTATTTGAATTTTCTTTCATTTTCATTTCAGCAAATAATCCTTTAGAAAACTAATTAACAAAAAGAACTTTCTTCAACTAATTATGAAGTATACCTAGTACGTGAAAACATTATTATACGGATGAACTTGTTAGGAGAGCTATCGTTAATTACATGTCTTACTTATAACAATCTGTGTGTCGACTCATTGACTAAGATCTGCAAAGGTTTGTGTTAGAAAAATTATAAATATATCAATACGGTGCCAAGAAAGTTCAGCCAAATTGTGTAGAATATTTTTGAATCTACCTCATCGCAAAATAATGTCAAGGAATGAATTGTCACCTTCATACAACCAATAGCGGTCACCCTATGTTACTTCTTATGAGAAATTATATATATATATATATATATATGATATATACCTCTGAGGTTTTTTTACAAAAAATATGGTCAGATATTTAGAATATTATATGTAATGTGATAATCTAATATGTGAATTGTCATATTGAGTGAGACTACTTCAATGTTTCTAATTTGAGTATAAAAATTATATGCAATATTATAACTCTATATATTACCGGATCGAGATAAAAGGTCAAGATTTTCTAGCGTATATATTTAGAGAGATGATACTAATACAATATTATTATATTATTATATCTTAACATATTATAAAATTTTACATATATATATCTATATAAGCTACTTAGTTTGTACATGCTAGGAACATAAAATTTTTAATATAACTACACAAAAATTTAATATTACAGGAAAATATAATTACAGAATCTTAAGTATAATTAAATAGAATTGTTAAAATATTAATAATACTAATGATATATTTATATAATGATTAAAATAATGTTACATATTTATACATAATATATATATATTTTATCTTATATGAAATTTATTATAAATAATAATTATCGAGTTATTATGCATTATAATAAGTTACTATAGATATAATAATGATTGTCATTAAAAATGATGGCTTATAGCATTATTATGATAACTATGATTATTCTATAATTTTATGTTATTATTATACTAACCTATATATTCATTACTAGTATTATTACGTCAATAATTAATACAATATTTATAGTATATTAAAATTAAAGTTATTCTATATAAATAATTATATTAGCTCTTAATATTACTTATTATTTAATTAGATGTAATATTTTTAGGTATAATGTAATTATAACTAGTTACAGATAAATATTATTATACAAGTTAATGTTATTATTTTCGAATTATTAAATTTGCTTATCAGAATAAAGCTAAGCTACCGTTATTATAGCGTCCTTTCTATAATGATGATATATATATGGTATATACTTGCGACGTTAGTTATAGTTTAGAATTTTCTTATAATTTATAATTAATTCTAATATGGAATTTCAATCATGTCTTTTTAAACTTGATTGATATTATGGATTTTATGTGATATATTTTTAGTTAGTTATTTTTTATAACGTAGAGTCACTATGAGCACTATCATTACTCCCAGCGCATTCATCCTCGTATAAACAAACTGCGCTAGTGGCTTAGGGCGCTGGTATTCTAAACTCTGAGCAAACTCTGAGCTTTTCAGACGTTAACGAGATATTTCTTGCCTAGTTCGAAATTTTTAATACAGAAGATAGTCACATATCCTAACTGATCTTGGAAGTGTTTACTTGTCTGCTGCCGTGTTTAAATCACCATATAATATAAAATAAAGGAGAGTGAGCGTCTCATATTGGATTTGTGATATCACTTATAGTTGCTCCAATGATATAATGTTATAGAATAATAATGTATAGATAATAATAAATATACTATTTCCTATTCTTCATATGTAATTCAGATCTTAGTGATATAAAATTATTTAGAACTTTTAGTATTTGATTATGTAAATGTAACCATCTTACCACGATAGAACTCGAGGTATTTGAAGATACCCAACTTGTCATACTATATAATAGAGATGAGCATTGTGCTTTTCACTTATTTATTACTTATTCAGATGCATTAGTAAAAAAGGCATCAGTTTTTTTTGATTGGTTTTTATATTTCATTATAGTGATATAAATGTTTTATATAATATATATATATACTGATATCATAATATATATTCATTAGTATCTGATAGGCATGTTTAGTTTTGTTATGTAAGATATATATTAATATATTCAATATTTTTGAATTATAGTATTAATATGTATACACGAGAATATTGTTTATATAATATATACTGTATATAATTATAATGTTATATTATTATATTAACTGAATATTAGTACTCTTATAATAATAGTATGATTTTTATGAATAATTTATCACAGTAAATCGATACGATACGTATATCACAAGTTTTTTTTAAAGTCTCACTTTTTGGTTTCCATATTATAGACCAGATATATATGGCAAAATATCATTTGTACTATAGCCGTAATATTCACCTTTATCAAACCATATAACCTATTTTGTTTATTCATTATATCGTCTTAAACTTTAGGGTCAAGTTTTTAATTATAGTTGGTATAAGAATAGATAATGTGATAATAAATTATTATTTTACAAATATAAATTTTTGGTATACTATATATCTTTTATTTCTTATATATATTTTTATTTTATGATGTAAAGAGCTACTTAATAATAAGTATATATTAGAGGAATCTTGAGAAGGATTTAGCTATAGACGTAGCACATTCTATTAGTACGCTAACTCGTCTAATATTCATTTCTTATAAACAAGTCTACAATGATATATATATGCTGATATTTATTTAATTTATTTTTTTACATACATTAATACCTAATCTATATTAAATATTATATATACTTTTTGTAAAAATATTTTAATATATAATATACTTAGAGTTAGCTTCATACAGCAGGATCTCAGTTAAAGAATATATAGCATAACAGGAAATTAGATATATTAATTGTAAGTAAAAATTCTCTTGTAAACTTTAATATCAAGGTGTACCTGTATAAAAAAAAAAATATAAGACTAACATAAATATTGATAAAGAAAATGACAAATTACCGAAAATATAGTATAATTATTGAGTAGATAAGTAAACAAATAAATAAACATGAAGTGGGCGCTTATTTATTGTGGGGAGGAGTAAACTCGAGCGGCGTGGGGACAATGTTTTAGTCGAAAGTTATAGATATTATTATAAAGTTAAAGGTCAAAAACAACGCTGAAACTTTCTATGTAGAGGTGAGGGTCTCGAGCCGACGGGGAACACAGAGGGACGTTATATTACTCCATACCGTAGGGAGGACAGGAGGAACTCTCTAGTCTGGATTCATCACAACATACAAAGTGGGGGTCCGGAGACCCCCGGAGTGGGTAATAGTCGAAACCCATAGTTCACCTGAAATAGACCTGATATCGATAACACTTCATCTAGTCGCTGGATAAGTTATATCCGAACTTCGGTGGTATTTTTCAGTTAAAAAAACATTAAAACTAGAGAGTTTAATATCGTAGCTCACTATGATATATAATTAACAGAGTAACTGTATAAAAACTTCTATTTCTAATAGTCTCTTCTCATTATTAATGACAATATTTAATAATACAATAAGTAATATTTTTGTATTAGACGTTTTATTCATAAATCATAGGCATTATTTAATTTTCAAATGTTTTCTGTTCTCTGAAAATTTGGGTCAAAATAATATATTGATATGAATGTATAATATTTTGATATTTATTATTTTACTCTAATTATTTATTATGAATAATAACTGTAGTAAATTTTTTTATTTTATATTACTATATTAGTAATTTTCCACGCGTCTTAGTACAAATATATAAATAAATGACGGATTATCTTGTTTGTAGTATAGAATTTATTATGATTTTGGCTATTTTATTGAGGAGAACAATTATAAATAGAATCAAGATAAGTTTAATACTAGTTATTTAATTATAAAAATTATCGTGTACAAGATTTACTTACATCAACTCTAACGTTAGCTGAGATGTTTACTATTATAGTCTCTAGAACAAAAAATTCAGAGCTAAAAATATGAGAGTGAATATAATTTAATTGTTGTATATATACTATGTTAATACATTTTCTAAATAAGTAAAAAGATGTTGAGAATTTGATTAATAAAATACCATGTCGATATTACTCATTTTTTTTTTATAAATTATAAAAATAATAATGTTATAGTAAGAGGATTATAGACAAAACTATCTTATCTCTACTAAAATTAATGAAATTGGTCGCGATTACATAATTATCTCCATAAAAGTAATTTTTTTACAAGGTATGATATCTCTGAATAGCCATATAATATATCTTATATATTAATATTATAATATATATATATATTAATATTAATATATAATATATATATATATATAAGTAATATATATATTATAATATAATATATCTTATATATATATATAGTATATATAATATATATACTATAGTAATAATATTATATATTAATATATATATATTATATATATATTATATATTTATTATATACTTATTATATTATTAATATAGTAATATATATTAATTAATATATATTATACTATTAATATATTAATTTAAATATTATTTTAAAAGTTAGTAGATTATAGTATATCAAATTCTTAAATTTACAATTGCTAAAATTATATTTTGCTATATTAGAAATATAATATATAAATAAATCAAGATGAATCACAGTATATTATTAGATTATTTTAGAATTAATTTATATGGTGTTAATATTATTATGAAGAAGTGGAATTTATTTTAAAGTAAAAGTACATGTAATTTTTTTTTAAAATATTATATATAATACTTGTATATTTAGGATTAGTCGTTAGTCATAACTCATTGTGTGGTTATAAGAGCAGGAGTATATAACCCAACAGTATAGAGGCTTCATCATCTATACTCCTGTTTTAATAGTTTAATATTAATATATAAGATTTATCCTACTTAGATTAATATAGTATGCATATTGCTTGTAAGTTTTCTTACTAGTTACTATTTCATTATTTAGTACTTTTTCGCTTTATGAGTAATAAGCTAAGATATAATATAGTATTCAAAATTATAATAGAAACAATAATAATACAAAATGTCATTATATCAAATAATATTACGAGTACGTTTATATTATTTTACATTTCTATTTATCGCTTTGAAGCAAGCATACTTGCCTTCAAGAAAATATATTATATTATTATTATATAGGTAATATATTATTATATAATATATATATTATATATAACTTATATATAATATAATGAATTATATATATAAATGTTTGATTTTAATAGTAAAGAAATACTATATGCTTTGATTTTAATGATTTTTATCAGAGTTTATTATTTTATTATATATTATTATTATATTTTATTTATTCTATATTTATTAAATTATTATTATTATTATTATTATATTATAATATTATTATTAATTTATGATTATTTATTATTTTATTTATATTTATATTATTATTATTATATAATTAATTATATATTTATTATATTAAATTATTATTTATATATAATTATTATTATATATATTATTATATATTTAATTTTATTATTAGTATGTTTAAGTGAATGGTATTTACTCAATTAAATATATATATTATTATTATTTGAATTATATTATATAATTATATAATTTAATTATTTATATTAAATTTAATATATATTATTATTTTCATTATTAATTATTATTATTATATTATATTATTATTAATAATTATTTAATTTATGTATATATTTATTTATAATTAATTTAATTTTATATTAATATTATTATTATATTATTATTATCATTATTTATTATTTAATATAATTTAATTATAGTTTATTATTATATTTATTTAATTATATATAATTATTATTATATTTATTATATATGTATATTATATGTTATATATGTATTATAATTTATATTTAATTATTATTATTCTTTATATGATTCGAGCATCGCCGAGTGCGAACGCAGTAGAGACCAGAGGGGAAGCGAAAAACATAAAAGATCTAGTGCATGAAAATTCATATATTCCAAACTTTGTTGATTTAAAATTGAGTTATCGTTTTTTCATATAGAAAATTTCTTTTATGTTATTCTCTCTAGAAGAAAATACTTATATTAATCTATTTTAAATTATCTTTGTTTGCCAAATCTTATTTTTGGCTTACATATATCTGTTTATAATTTTTTGTCCGGATCATGTAGATAATCATTTATATTGCAATAATAATCACATAATCTGGTCTAATGTTATATCCATTTCTTTAATTAATAACGTAGCAATAAATTTGTAAATAAATTGAGGGAAAAATATTGAAAATGAGGAAAAATTAAGAAAATTTAAATACATACTAAAAATATAACATGATATAAAAAAAAGGATAGAAAACAAAAATAAATAACAATTTAGTTTATTATATATAATGTTTGTAATAAATTTCGTATAGTTCAAAATAATATCTAAATTATATAATCTACAACATAATTGAGTTAATATATATTATTGTATAAAATATCTATTAATAATATTAAACTTGACCGAGTTTTTTTATCTGTCAAAGGTCAATATATAATATATATATACTTATTTGAGATAAATTTAATATTATTTTTTAAACGATTTCGAGAGAAAAATAATTATATACTTAACAATTATGATGAGGATATTACGATCCACTAACTATATTATTTAACTAGTATATATACCCTGTATCGTTATATACCAAAACAGTGAGCCCGTATATATAAATATTTTTAGAGTGAGTATTAAATTGACAAATATTTATAATATTTCAATATTTAATATATATATAATATATAAGCTGTAATGATTACAATAATAATATTATAATACTTATAGTTAAATTTATCATAATTAATAATTAATTATAAATTTGAAATAATAATTTC
Source organism: Trachelipus rathkii (assembly GCA_015478945.1). Taxonomy (NCBI): domain Eukaryota; kingdom Metazoa; phylum Arthropoda; class Malacostraca; order Isopoda; family Trachelipodidae; genus Trachelipus; species Trachelipus rathkii. The sequence continues at coordinate 7,907 of JABUQX010014225.1, forward strand.
ATATTTAAAATTAATGAAATAATAGCAATAGCCTTTTTCGTCCACTCAAAACCTTCTTAGTAGTAGATATTATAAATAATTATCACGTGATTTATCTTTTATACCTAATATGATATATTAGTCATTATTTGTGATTCCTATAGTATAGGCGTAGTATAATTATATACAGTGAGTAAGTCAATATATTTTTCTTTACAAATTTTTTATATATATATAATATATATATATTAATAATATGATTATTAAACATATCTAATATATTCGTGTGCGGCTCGATCCTTTATTGAGCTCCGTAGGCTAGAGTCCCTTTCTAACAATTAAAAGTGCTCAGGCTATGGATGTTAGACGTAAATATAAAATTTTTTGTCAAAAAAAAGTAGAATATAATTTATTTTTAAACAATTTAATTCAATAAACGTAGTTAGTTAATCTAAGAAAAAATCGGAATGAATAGACATGCTTTTGTTACACGCTATAATTTGATGTAAAAGATGACTATTTTATCTTTCATATACCTAATAATATATAACTGATGGGCTGCTATTTTATTCCAGAAAATAAGCACCAACTTTAATTAGTTTTTTAAAATTAAGCACATTGTCACATATATGATAATCTAGCCCTAAAATATTCTATATATATATAATATTTCTAGCTATTTGCTAACAATTTGATTTCGTAGCACTTTTTTTAATATTTTAAATTAACATAAACTTGGGATTTATAACAATCATTTAATGATAATTTGTATAAATAATGATGCTAAGTTACTATCAATCATTTTCCTTTAATGTATCTTTTATTTTCAGTTATAAATAGACTAATATAAATATAATATTAATCTATATATATATAAAGTTAAAGACATAAATGAATAAATCAGTTCATTCTTATGGTATAGTGGTTAATTTTGTTCTTATTTTTTCTTTTTTTTACTTTTTTCTTTTTGGGGTGAAACCAAGCCGGGGCGGCGTGGTAAATACTATATAATGTAGTAGTTATGAAAATTATTAATTTGTAGAATAGTATGATTATAAATTATTTATTATATATATAGAATAAAAATAATAGAATTTTTATACTGAAGTCTAGTAATCAATTATAGAAGATGTATGGCAGTCATTTTTTAAAATTTATTATGTTAACATTGATTAGATTATATGTTTTAAAATTTCTTATCTATTTTGCAGCAAAAGGGTTTAAGAGTAGGAACTATTCATATATCATTTTAAAATACCGATTTCGATTATAAGATCATCACATATCAAGAAATTCTGATTGGCGAAGATTAATCATTTTATTATTATATACCTACATAAAGTTATTATATTTTTACGCTACTAATAATTCCATTATGGTAATAAAACTTATATTTTTAAATATACCATATCAAATACTGGGAGCGATATAAGTATGAGCTTTGAATCTGGAAATATTGTCTTTGAAAAGTTAGTAATAATATTAATTTGTGAGTATATGTGTTCTATTAGCCGCTGACCTGGGACTATTAGGGTACAAGCCTCTTCAATCCCAAATATTTCCACAGAGATGCACGTAACTCGAGTGAGTGGTACTACATATTCTATATATCATATAGGAATAGTGAAGGTATATTATTAATAAAGATTCAAATAATTAGATTAGCTTTATGAAATAACTTTTTGTAGGTAGGGGCAGATAAGTGGCATAATGGAATTTAAATAGATTAATATAAATAAAGTGTAAGTAGTTTTATTATAGCCTCACTATAAGGTATTTATATCCTCCAATAATAAAAGTTTTAAATCTTTCAAAATGGTATAAACTTAATATGATATATCTCCACGATAGATATATCGTAGTGGATACATAAAGAAGTGGCGAATTTGGCTGCACGATATAATAGTAGTGAGTATACTATAGGAAAATTGTAGATATAACACAGTATAGTGATATAACAGATTACCTAATATCCAGTAATGTAAAATAGTAGGCGTAATACTAGTAAGATAAAGCGCTAATTCAATTGTTTGAACAATATACGATTATCTGGTATATGCCAAAATAGTATCGTATGTTTAGTAAACATGCATTGATCAGGTACGACGTGTAGAACTTCTTGGATTTGTAGAATACCCGATAGACACTTTCGGTGTTCTATATTTAAAGATATCGTGCTTAATACAGAGATTCATGTTAAAATTTTTGCATTATATTCAGATAAATTTATTATATAAACTAGATGGTTGAAATGTCAATATGCAATAACTAAATATTATCATCCACAGTCTACAAAATATGGCTCTAATTCAGATCCATTTATGCTATCATTATTCTAGTCTAAGTCTCTTAATATAGTGTGGAGTGTGACGCAGATTGAAGAAGATATAATACGCAGTAGTTGTAGAGTTATAATCTTTTATTAAATACTCTTGATGTTCGAATGTTCATCTATTATATATGTATATTTGATATTGAGTATATAATGATCAAAATTATTATTATACATTGACTAGAATAGATTTATTATGTTATCTATTTCAGTTTGAGATGTTTAATTTCGGAGTTTGCTTCTCTTATTAGTTTTATTGTCATTCTTCGATCCACATTTTTTTTCCACCACTGTTAGACGACAATCTTTTATTATAATTTGTATGCTATGAGATTGTGCAGAATAATATAGTCTATTCTGATCATGATAATATATATATGTTGTGATATTGTTTGAAAACAACGTATTTTCTTCCTTCAATCAATTTTCTCTTTTTTTGTTCCCAGACCTTCATAAATAAAAGTATATTTCTTTCAAAGATGTGTCAATGTCAAGGTTTATCTTCTAGAATGTTAACGATATAGTCAGTGATAAAGTGGTATTTGTTTTAATTTTGGATTAATTTATATACTTAATGTCTTTAAGGCTGAGGATTCAGCTAGTTTTTTCATTTTCATTTTTTGTTATTAGTTGTATTTTTAATAATAGAGAATTTTGTGTGATTGGTTGTAATGTAATAAATCTTTAACTATAGATATTTATAGGTATCTCTGATTAATATATAATATAGAGATATCATATTATTTAGTAAGTCCTCGAGACTCTTTTGTTTTCTTCTACTTTATTTGAATCTTTAGTGCTTAATTATTATGTAAGTATGGATATTTTGGTCTTATTTTAATCCAAAGTTTTTTATTTTAAAAATATCTAAGTTCTATTGTGATATAATTTAGATCTTATAAGAACGCTATCCATTATTCATGGTGTGTAGAAGAGTTGCGCTAGTTGTTGGGTTGTGAGTTAGGAATGGCAGATCTCGCCTATAGTATGTCTGATTTTTGTAATTTTGCTGACTATTAAGATGCGTGTGAGAAGTGACTTTGTCTCTAGATCAGTATAAAAGTTCTCCACCTTATCTATATGCTCTAACCATGAACACTCTATATATTGCTACGTGACTAGACTTATTCGCGATCGTAATATGTCACAAACGCTCGTATATTTCTAAAGTAAATGATTTGTATGATACACTAGTAATATAATCTTCGCCATGAGGTTTTTGTTTATTAATTATTTGGTTTAATCATTTAATTATTTATTTACACTTGTAAAAGAGTGCCTAGTGAATCTCGAACTCCGTCCTATTCGATGCTTCTGTGCGTTCAAAATCTTTCTTCACATACTAACACAACAAATGTTGTTATAGTCTTCTGAATACTGATTCTCGCTACGAAGAAGAAATATTCACTCTTGCTCATTATCGTATAGTCTTACTGTATAGTTTCGGTAAACTCTACATTTGTATAGATAGGCTATGGGAGGAGCTCTCTGTAAATCTGATCTCTATGCATCTCTTATTCTTGGACTGGAGTCACCTATATTCAAGAAGAACTCTATTCACACATGTTTCTTCGAGATCGTTACCTCAAACCATTCTTGAATTACACTGAACTATAGCATATACACTAGTCAATCTCTTTGATAAATGACACATACGCTGATCCTATTGATTTCTTGGTGAGTGTATTCGAGATTATAAAATTTTGATCGACACGTGAATCTAAGTTCATATAAAATAAATACTTATCGCAATGTACCTCATCAGAGAAATATTCTGCTATAAAGAATCCTCAATTGACCTTGTCTCAGTCTAATTGCTTTTTGACTGGAGCGAAATGTGTATGTGAGTCGATGGGTGGATTGTGGCGTGACCGTTTCTGGTCGATTCGCTTCTATAAACTATATTCGCTTGAGGAAATTGAATAACTCGCCTATAGAATGCTAGGACTCAGACTTCTCTCATAATGCTTCATGTCACTAAGAGAAGCTGGAAGAGTCTCTTCGTAACTCGAAATGACGGATGAGATGGTTCACTTCCTATCTCATCGAGAAACACCTCTTTTTCTCTCTCTCTAGATATAAACCTATGGTTCGAGAGGGAATGTTTATCCTGATAATGGAAGTCAATAAATAAACGCTATAATGAAGGAGAAACACCTGAAGAATGGATCAGATCAATAATATGTTTCATATTTCAGAAAGGGAGTAAAACTGACTGCAAGATTTATAGGAATTGAACCTCTGATGTCGGACACTGAGAGGCTAAGATGGTTCTTGATCCATCTCCTGAGTTCCGATCAAACTGAGTATAAAACTCTTGTCGTTGGCCTCTTGCATAAAAAGCAATAATCGCCATGATAGTCTTCTAGATAAAATATCTGCTCTTATACAATCCCTAATATAATGCGATGTATTGCTCGTAAGTGCTCAACTTGCGCTAGCAACTTGAAAAGTTGCAGATAAATCTAAACGAGCATCTAAGTCCAATCTCTGTCTCTAGACGCACGCTTGATGATTGCTAGAGATGTGCATGCTCTCCAATATACTATAAGTGTCCCTAAGTGGAATGTGAGACTCTGTGAGTACCTTTGAATCGGAGAGATGCACATGCAAAGTGCTATCCTGAGATCTATGAACGTTAGAAGGCGGGTGGCGCAACTAGGGATTCGTTGTGTTATGTTTCCACAGCAACGGTCCCACAATTTACCAAATACCTTTATCCATTTGTTGCACAATTATTGGCATTTTGACCCCCGTGGCTGAGTGCTTCAGTAAGCAGAAAACTTTCAATTAAGGACTTCTTCAACGACCCTGACCTATGAGAATACTACCCGGAGAATGAAAGAACTTAGAGTGTATTGTAGGGCGTCTGCCGTTCTTCGCTGAGCACTGGCGAACTATTAACCTTACAAACTGACCATGGATTGCAATATATTTTCTTATGTCCAGATTATCTATGTACTCTCACTCCTCTAAGTGTTGGAAGACAGTGCACATCTCAAGGCGATTAAACTTTTCCGAACAGATATAACAGCTCGTCTGATCATGATATTATTAAGCTCATAAGTAATCCACTTGTATTACTAATCTAAGATCTTTGAAATCTCTTTCATAGACTGCTCGTTACTTCTAGTACTCATTTTAGATACATTGAAACATCATTTCCGGTTCTCTCTTTAATCGCCATCTACGTCAATTTACTGGCGTAATCGTATACGTCATACTAGTGAATATATCTTTTTACTATCATTACTTGACTTATGGTTTTAATTCCGACCTCCTTAGATACTAATATGGTAGTAGAGACTTGCGTGGTGGCGTTAAGATCCACAATTATATACTACCAATAATAGCAATTTATGTACCTGTGTATGGTAACTGCGTAATCTGCTTCTCTTCAAGTTTCCCGCTGCCTTATTGGGTTTCTCCTCCTTTCTTCTTTGCTTACTTATGTCTAGTTATTCTTTTCATATTGCTCAATATATCGGCTAAGTCTTATGTTGATGGGCGAAACTCTTATTTGACCTTTTCTGTCAATAAGTGGTGTATACTTAGTATCATAGGTTCTCGTCTTATCTCTTACTTCATTACCTATTTTCTAATTAAATTGATCTTCTCAATTATCGCAGCTCATATTAATGGCTCATATTTACACAATTCTCATTAATGCCGAATTAACTCACGATCTCTTAGATTTCTATCTCAAACTTATTTCAATTCTGATCCCTCTACTTTTATCTTATAGAATTGTCCTACCTCTGTCTAAATCCTTTCGATTTATTCTCCGCTAGATTGGATGGAAATTTAGTCCCTGGTGCGAGTCATCTGAACCTTGTGAAATTTTTACAATTTCTTAATAAATCATTCAACCTTTCTTCAAATCGTCCTCTACTTTAAGAACACCTTCCTCAATCTTATCCTAATTCTCTTTTACGATACGTCTACTCGTCTCTCCTGTTGTAAATATATAAACATTTGTGTTCCATTATACTATAAAACAAAAAAATCGTCTTCTACCTTTTCAAAAAGATTGCTAGTAAGCGGCCTCAATAAATAACTGGGATGTATTTTTTTAGACTGCGAGAATTTTTTTCACTCTCTATATAAAACTTACTATAACTTAAACTTAATTACCAGTTCATAACACATAGGAGCCCATATCCGCCTTGTATGGAGTATGCTTTTAATCATCATTAATCTTATCGGGTTAGCTCAGAGTTTCCACACGGCTAAATTTTGGATAGTGGTCGAGCAACAGGTAGTATAAAGAATTATAAATGCACTTGTCTCGTATTTCTTTCTAGTTTCACTTGACGCCTCTACTTTGGGCAACGAGCGCGTTGTTGGTGCTTTATCTCTTTTCTATAGGTACCAATAAATAGCGGCATATGCTTGTCAAGGGAATATTTCCCTCATACGTGCCACCGTAATATTTCTTTATATAGACTGACTTCTCGTAGTACACAAGGGGTGCTGTGTCGTGCATCAATGAGTATTTTGATGTTAAATTATTTGCAACTTAAAAACTAACGTTCGCTGACGGTGGTCTCCTTCTTATCCTTAGCACCTCTGTTACCGTGTAATTTTCTTCCATATTCTTCTGTTCCTACTTCATAATTTAAATTCTCCTATCACTTTAATATACTCAATGTCGATCATGTGCTTCATTCCTTAGCGTAATTATTAACACCTATTATATCTATAAATTGCAGTCAATTATGTGTTTTGCCGTTGAGCGGTGTTGATAAACTGTAATATATATATTAATATCATATTATATATAAATATAAAGAAAAATACGATATTTTACTTTAAGTTGCCTATCACTACGTACCGAATAAAATAAAATTATATATAATAATATAGTATTAAAGTTATATATTAATATATATATATAATACAATATAATTATAATATATACTATATTAATTAATATATATATTATATATTATATATATATATATTATATATATATTATTAATATATATTATATATATATTGTTATTTATATTTAATATATATATATATATACTATATATATAATTAATATATATATTATAAATAATATATATATATAATATTATATATTAATATATATTATATATATATATATATTATATTATACTTTAATTAATATATATTATATATATATATATATTATATATTATTTATTAATATATATTAGTTATATATAATTATTATATTATACTATATATTTATATAATATATATACTATCTATATTAATATATATTATATCTATATATAATATTAATATATAGTATATGTATATTATATATATATATATATATATAATAGTATATAATAATATAATATATATATTAACTAAATTGTTATATATTACTATATAAATTTACACAATTGCATAAACCTAAATTTGATATTATCAAAAAACAACTTATATATAAATATATTGATTTTATATTTCAGATATATATATTATATAATTAAATATAATATATAAATCATTAATAAATTATAGCGAAGATAGATACCCCTCAGTTGGAAACTATCATAATTACGTTTCTCCTCAGATTCATTTTGTTTAATATTGTATTGATTAATTTAAGTATATATTTCGATTATTTATCTAATATACTAATATATAATATACGTCACGCGCAACTAAAATTGATGGATGGGAACCAGCAATTAGATATTTAATCAGGATATTGACTCCAGGTTTATTACGGGCAAATAGGTTATCGCATAGAGAACAAAATATCGAAGTGTGCGCATTTATTCTTTTTAGGTGACCGCTGAGAGTTACTAATTATTTTACTAATATGATGTTGAATTTGCGCAATTTTTTAATTTTTGAAGAGATTAACAATGATTTTTATTGATATTAATATATTAGAGAAAAAAATTATCTACTGTGATATTATTCTAATATAATATGATTAAATTGATCTCATTATATATCTCTATCATAATTAGTATCAATATTTTATATTAAAATTAGGAATCCTCTAAATTATGTCTTCTATAGTGGCATATTAAAAGTATTTGTGAGTGTTTTATTTATATGTTTTTGATTATGTGATGGAGATGATATATATATGGTATATTTTTATTTGTATTAGATAAAAATCACTCCAATCACAAGCCCGCCTAGTTTTGTCTGAAGTGGGGCTATTCTGTAGCTCTCGTGTGGAAAACGTGGGAGACTGCATTTCAAGAGAGAAAGGGAGGCTTGTAGCCAGTGAAGGCCCCCGGATACAAACAGTATAAATAAGTTATATATTTAAAAAATAAATCAATAATATTGACATAATATATTAATTGTGCAGGTGTTTTGTGCAAACTATACGATATCATCATCCACACTTATAAGATCTTGAGATAATATTATATAAAAGCCCAAAAAGTCAGAAGGCCGTAGCGCTAGGTCTATCATTTTTATATGTGTTCCAGTTATACCTATAAGGTTGAATGAAGCACATATAAAGAGATTTTAAATGTAAAAAATAAATTCTATTATTTAATTTTGTCTTTTTAATATTGAGAGTTGATTAATTATCATGAATAATTCCAGTATGTTTATAAATTGAATTTATTTATTATTATTTTAAATCTTCTATATTTATTATGTGATATTGAATTAACTTTTACTACATTTTTTATTTGATAATTTTAGTTCCTAATTTGTGAATCATCATCTATATAATATATAATGCTATATATATAATATTATATATTAATTTATATTATATATATTATTTATTTTTTAATTATTTAATTTTTTATATATATCTTTGGATTTATTATTAATTATTATTCATTTTATTATTATTATATTATTAATTATTATATAATTATTGATCTATTATATAGTTATATATTTATTCATTAATAATATTATTATATTATGATAATAAAATATAATTTTTTTTATAATATCTATTTAATTATAATTTAATATAATTATAATCTTTATTATTAAATTTAATATATTCTATATATATTCTATTTTTATTATTAATTATGATTATTTAATTATTAATTAAAATTTATTATTATTTAATTATATATTAATTATGCAGTATTTATTTCAGGACGTTCTTTTTTTTTTATATATTTATTTTTATTTATATTAACTTATTTCTTATAATTATTAATAATTTAGTTATTTTATTATTAGTTAATTTATTTAATATATACTTTACATTAATTTATATCTTAATTATTTTATATTATTATGAATTATTAAGATTTATTAATTAAATTATATAATTTCTATATATTATATATTATTATTTGATATTTATTATATATATATATATATTATATATATATATTATATATATTAGTATATATGATTATTAATTATATTAATATTTATTTATCTTATATTTATTAATTATATTATTATTATTAATATTCATATTTTAATTATTATATTTAATAATTTGATTTTATATTTATATATTATTTTAATTATTATTATTATTAATATTATTAATTTATATTAAATTATTATTGTTATTGTTGTATTAGGTTAATCATTTTCGGAGGTATATACAATTAATATGGTTATAATATTAATTTTATTTAATTATTCAATTCTTTAATATATATTTATTGAGTATTTAAAATATAATATTACATATTATAATATTGTACATTAACTTTTTATTAACATATAAAATTATATATATATTTTATAATTATTTTATATTATTAATTATTTATTGTGATACCGTATACCTTAGATAGTATACTAATATTTTTATATATATTATATTATCTTATAATTATTTATCTTAAATGTATAGGAAGAATATATTATTTAATTTTCATAATTATTATTTATTATATATTTGTTTATTTAATTCAACATATATCCGTTGCTTGAGAAAATATTTATAGTATAAGTACTTTATTTTAATTAATAATATATTTTTGTATTTTAGAAAAAATTATTTATTTATATTGATATTGAAATTGCCTAAATGGTTTTTTTACTGTTAAAAAAATATTAGATCCTTTCTGCAAAAAGTTTATATATTATATATAAATATACTCGAGTCTAATACTATTATTAATTATTTGTTAAATTATAATGTACTTAACAATACGAATTAGCATATTAATAAAATTGCTTTAAGAATTATAATATTTTCGATAAATAATATTTTAATACATCGTAAAACTTTAATACTCAAAAAATGAAACTTAAAATAATAATATATATGTAAAATATTATTATGCTAATAATATTTTATATTCATGTGTAAAGTTAAGTTATATTAATATATATTAACAGTGATGATAATATTTTGATGATTAATATAAAAGACTCATCCAAGTGTATCTCATTATATGGATATATTATTTTGTTATTAAATTATTTACTTTCATTTTGAATGAGGAAATTCTTCTGATAATCCTAAGTTTCTATTATAATTTTTTATCTTAACTATTTATATACATTATTTAAGATTATTCTATTGTATGTAGATTTTTCAATCTAGAGTAATAATATCTTTAAAACGGCTATAAAATACGTATAAAATACAGATTTGCATTATAAGCCTTATTATGCGTCAACTTAATTAAATAAGTTATATAAAACAAACAAATAATATAATCGTACTTTATTGAAAATTATTATACTTTTAAGAATATTGGTAGAATTATTATTCACGGGAAATAAAAGTTATAATACCCTTTCTAAGTTTATAATCACCTCTATTTATCCCCTCGAATACACTGATGATTGAATCGTGTTTAAATAATCTCGACTTGGTTTATGTTTGATGAATTCAGTGGGTTTATATATAAAATAGTATCTTTATTTCTTTTTTCTAATACTAAAATATTTGATGGATACCATTTAATCGGTCCTATAGAATAATAGCATTTAATGAAAATAATAAATATCACCAGAATTTTAACTAAGAATTATAACTATTCGAAAGTGATAGTTTAAAGTTCTTCTACCATCTAATGGAGAAGTATTCAAAACTACTTATATACAGACTGCTAAAAGTATTTAATAACTTGGTTAACTTACTTGCATCAGGGAAGATACTTCTACTCCCTAAAGTAGATGTTTAAAGTACTTAGGTACGTAGAATTAATTTAGGCTTCGTCTGTGCTTAAGTACTTTTAACTGCTTGATGTCTTTGAGTAGTGACACCTATTTTTCCACGTTATAACCAAGGCCTTCGTGTAACTTACAATGCAGATATATTAAATGCAGCTGCATGGCCTTTTGATACTCTCAGAAGTATCCCTAACATCAGATTATTAAACTTGCAAACGAAAATATCCTTTCTGTAGGCTAAATTGATTTCGAATATTATGCAAATACAAATCAATTTTAATGAATATAACAGGATATAAGTTATAAACTAACATGATATATATAATATACCATTTTTAATTTGTATTTTCTGATATTATCACTAGAAAAATATTGTAATATATGATAAAAGAAGAGAAATTTAAATTTCGTATCTATATATATATTATAATATATTTAATGATAACAAAATTGTGACATACAATTATTAGTATATGAATATTCTAAAAAAAATTAATATATTCTAAATTTAAATATTTATTATATTGCTACTTATATTAACCCATAAAATATAGAATTTAGTTTCAAAAATCAATAAAAGCTTTTTATTCAAAAGCAACTTCATCAAGTAGTTTCAAAATTATTTTCAATTATAAATATTTAAAGAATTTATAGTATAATATTAAAAAATGAGATTTCTCAGATCTAATTCTATATGTAATATTTATATATATTTAATGAAATTAAAAACCTTTTTTCAAACATTTCTTGATTGAAGATACTTAAAGCTCTTCTGTGATGTATTTTAGCAATATAAAAGAGCAACTTTAAATTAAACTTGTTAAAAAATAACTCAGATTTGTTTATATTATGACTATATTATCCTAAATCTCTTACCAAAGATAGTAACAAACTATATCATATTAGGTATTAACAAATTTTTACTAATTCTGTGACCAATCAAACATAAATCAACTCTCTAGAGACAAAGTACTAATTTTTGTTTCAATATGAGATTTGTCCAAAGACAGCACAAATAGAGATATTATAACGAATTATAATCGACCATCCTTTGTTAATATGTCATAATTATTGAGACAAGTATTATTTAAATAAAGTCCATTTAGTAAATTTAAGTACTATATATATATAATATATTAATAATATTAATTTAAATATATTAATACTATATAAATAATATATAATATAATATATATATATATATATAATATATAATATATAATATAATATATAATAATATATATAATATTATAATATATATATTATATATATTAAATAAATATATATATATATAGTATTATATTTATATATAATATATTAAATATATTACATAAACTTAAAAAGTCATTATGAAACTAAATTGATAGATATTAATTATTGCTATAATGTCAGATTAAATCAAAGTAATATGTAGTGATCTTTTTTTGGGGAGGTTTCATCTTCCAATAAGACAAAATTGATTTCATTAAATTTTATATATTTTAAGAATGAAATGTTCTTGATACATTACCTCTACTCTCCCATATATATATAATAATATTGGAACAGCATTTATTATACATTAATACTGTATTTATAGAATTATGTAAAGTTGGGTCAAGTAATGTACTTTATATCTATACCAACACAGTACTCAAAGAGGAAAAACTTTAACTTTTTTATTATTGAGAACTTATTATTATTATTATTTCGAAAATATATTGATGATCAAATATTACCAAATAATTAAGATAAATATATAATACCTAATATAATATTACTGTTAATATAATTATTAATATATATATAATATAATTAATATATATATATAATAATATATATTAATATTATATATATATATATATATATATAGTATAATATATATATTATATAATAATTATATATCATATATATTATTAAATAATATATAATGTATATTATGAATAATATATATTAATATATACTAATACTGATATGATTATATATATTAATATAATATATTTATTAATATTATTATATATATATATATATATATTAATATATAATATATTAAATATATATATATATTAATATAATATATAATATATATATTATATATATAATATATATATATGTTTTGTGTTGTGTGGTGTGGATGGGGAGGGAAATGTGGGTTTTTGTATGTGCGTGGAATGCGTTTTTTGAAGTCTTTTTAAACCTCATATAAGCTCACGTTGAATCAGAATTGAATTATTATAATTATTATAAACCTCTATCATATGAAAAATAACTCAATATAAAAAAACCCAAAATTTTACCAGTTTTCCCTGTCCCGATTTAAAATAATTAACTTACTCTATCATATATATAGGAAACAAGAGTTCACATTATAATTATATGGTACCAAATTTAGATTCCTTTATGTAAGTATATTCACAGTCTCTTTGATCTTCTACAAAATATATTTTTGGATATGTTAATTTATATATATATTATACATTACGTCCTTTATAACTCAGCAAATTGATATTTTCATTCCAATATTATAATAGGTATCTGATTTGTTTCTTTACTTAAAAATAATTTATTCAATATGTATATAGGAAAAAAATATATAATTTAGATTTATTAATGCAAAACACGAGAATAAGTAAGTTTAAATTTTATCCTTTTAATATTTAATCTTGTTATACATTTTTAGTAACAAAGTTAATTAATAAATTTAATACTTCATTTCTTTCACGACGAAATATTAAAAATATATATGTCAATAATTTATAGAGAAAAATGATTACGTGACTAATATCTTTGCTCTATCATAAAATCCTTGTGAACCAAAATGTTTGATGGTATCGAAAAATTCGTAAGAGTTCCAAATATTATAATGCAATACCAATTCATTACACTATTACATATAACATATATAAAAAGAAAACAAGTTATTAATAGATTGAAATATTTCAATCATTTTATTCTTATTATGATTTCAATATAACATTCTTATACTAATTATTTATTATTCATAATAATTGGAAATTGAGAAACAAGAACCGTCCAGATCTCTGCTTCATTCAGTTGAAATTTAGTATAACTATCCATCCTTTATATTCATTAATATTATTTTTTTCATTCATGTAATAGTGCCCGTTGATTAAATTAAATTTCTTATTGTATGTAAAAGCATTATTTCCTTATCTAGTACTATGGTGATTCTTTAATCAAATTTTAATTATATGTAAATACTAATATGTATTATTCCTATATGTATTGTTCATAATAAAAATACTCTGAGATTTTCTATTGCAAAGGCGTTCACATTTAAGCATCCCCCATTTATATATCTATAATTGATAATACTTTTATTCCGCTTTGATAACATGGATCCACAAACCCTGTTTAATATATACTTTTCTGTTAATGTATGCCAATTTTGTGTGAACCTTGGTCCAGTTCGTTTATTATATATATTATTAGTTACAAGGTACATTTATTATTTAGTGTAGTCTAATATCTTGCCCTAGTGTTTGTATGTCTAATATATTAGATATATACGCGATTTTGTTTGATAGTGATGTGTGATGAGGTATTTGTGTGTTGGTTAGGTATGTGTACTAGTGGTTAATCATCACTTATATATATCTAATATATTATACCAAACGACTAAAACCACAGAGGTTATATATTAAAAGTTTGATAACAAATCATTAAAAAAACTTTATATAATAAAACATCAATAACTTTGAAATATCACTTATACATATAACATACTTTACTGTAAGAGTTGCTCACCATCCAAAATAATTTCACAGTGCGGACTTTCCCCACCACCATTACCTTACTCTTTTCAACGTTTACGTTTAAATCTCTCCTTTTACACATCCTGCCAAACCCTAATACAAATCCTCTTAATCTTTCTTCAGATTCGCAACACAAAACCGAATCATCAGCAAACAATAAGAAGGTCAACTTCCACTCTCTTCCATTCTCCATCAGTCAAGCACCCTCCCTTACCACCCCTATTTTATTTCTCTTATTACCCATTCCATATACAAATTAAATAGCCATGAAAACATAACGCATCGCTGCTTAACTCCACTATTAATACTAAACCATTCATTTCCACTATATTTATTCTTACTCTCGCTTCACTAACGATATTCACACCTTAGATTCCGTTCAGAAGCCTACTACCAACACCATATATCATTATCACTTGCTACAGAGTTTCCCTTCTAATCCTCTCTTATCCCTGTTACAGATTCATAAAAATTAAAAACCGCATATTCTTCTTTCTCCTTTTCTTACCTATTTGCTTCAATGTAAGAAATATGATCTATATATCCCCTACAACTTCTAAATATATCTTGTTCGTCAACAATCACCCTTTCAGTCACTCGACTCACTCTTTAAACCAAAATACCAGCATATATGTTCCATGCAACACTCAATAAACTAATTCTCCTATAGTTCCTACAGCTCCACTTATCACCCTGACCCTTTAATAAGGGTCAGGGAGATCACTGCTCTCATCCAATTATTCTCAACTACAACCTCCCCAATCGTTTTGTAAAACAACTTTCATATCCACACAATCACAATCTCACCTCCATCCTTGATCATTTAAACAGTAATTCCATCTATACCTGCTGATTTACCATCCTTCTACTTTCCTACTATACCTTTCGCCTACTCATCCCTAAAATACCTACTTCTTCCTACACCATCTAACCCACACACAAAAGAACTACCCTATTCATTATCCTATAAAGATTCCCCCATCACCCTCCTTCTTAACCTTTCTAACTTCCTTCCAGAACAGCTTCCTATTTCCTTGTAAATCTCCATTCATCCTAATTCCAAACTGTTCATTTATCTCTTTTTTTTTCTACGTGTGCAAATTTTAGTTTTCCTCTTTTTCCCTTATGTATTTCTGTGCACCTTTATTTTGACACCTCATCACTGGCACTTAGCACATTCAACCAAGCTACTTTTTTTTACATTTAACCTCTAGCATCGCCTCTTCATTCTACCATTTGCTATTGATATTCATGCTTTCTACTTCTTACATAATCTTTACTTACTTCATTCTTGATATCCTTACTTCCCACTTCTCTTGCAATACTAACAAATGGCTTATTTCATTTTCGTCCAGATTTGCTCAGTCATATCTTATTCACATTCATCTGATTTATTTGCAAGTACTCTTACATACTTTACCTTATAACACTGTTCATTTAACCTCTCACTCCTAATTTTCCCCACTTCATTTTTTTCATTCCTCTCTATCCATACTCTCACTTACATAATTTTACATAAAACAACATAATAATCTGTTATTTTCATTCTAACCAGCTTACTGATTTAAGATCTTCTTACCCTTCATTGGGCAAATATAGAATGTTAAACATCATCTTGCTTGAACATCATCTTCACCAACACAAAAAATCAATTATACTCTTCACTTTGACACCATCTCAACCTACACCAACTCTCGTAAACTTTTGGATAGTCATGTGCTCGAAGAATGCATTACTTACACTTCTCCCTCTCTCTCTCTTTTTTTCTTTCTCTCTCTCTCTCTCTCTCTCTCTCTCTCCTCTCTCGTCATCTCCTCTCTGTCTCCCTCTCATAATCTAAACACTAAAATTATCACTCTTCCTTCTCTTCTCTCTCTCTCATCTCTTCCTCTCTCTCTCCTCTGGTCTCTCC
>JABUQX010014226.1:0-2500 GCA_015478945.1 Trachelipus rathkii
CCCCCCCCCCCCCCTTCCCCCTCCCCTTGGTCTTTTTTGTGGCGCGCTCGCGTCGGCGCGGGGCCCTCGTCTCTCATCTCCTCTCTCTCTCTCTCTCTCTCTCTCTCTCTCCCTCTCTCTCCTCTCTCTCTCGTCTCTCCTCTCTCTCTCTCTCGTCTCTCTCTCTCTCTCTCTCCTCTCTCTCTCTCTCTCTCCTCATCCTCTCTCTTTCTCTTCTCTCTCTCTCTCTTCTGTCTTTCTTTGTCCAAGGTCTTCCCCGCCCTGTCGGGGGCTTCCGCCCCGCCGGGGCCCCCGGGGGCCAGTTTCCCTCCCCGTCGGGGCGGGGGCCGGCGGCCCCCCCGCGCCCCACCCCTCCCCCGCCCGGGGGTTACGGCGGCCCTCCCGCGCGGGGGGCCTTCGTCTTCCCCGTCGTTCCCCGGCCGGCCGCGCGCCCGCTCCTGCCCCGGTGCGGTCTCCCTTGGGGTCTTCTTTCCGTTCCCCCCTCCGCCCCCCTTCCTCGCACGTCTCTTTTTTTCCCGCGTCCCGTCTCCCGTTCTCTCCCTCGTTCCTTCTCCTCCTCTCTCCCCTTCTCCCCTCCCTTTTCTTTCTTTTTTTTTTTCCTTTTCCCCCTCTCCCCTTTCCCCGGCTTCCCCCACCTGTCTCCTTTTTCCCTGTCGCTCTTGCGTTTTTGCGCTCTCTCTTTTTTTTTTTTCTCCCTTTCCCGCCTCCCTTTTCCCCGCCTTCCCCGCCTGTCTTCCTTTTCCCGTCGCCTTTGTAGTTTTTTTCGCTCTGGCTTGTGGCTCCTCTCCCCCCCTTTTTTTGCACGCCCCCGCCTCCCGCGCTCCTCCTCCCCCTTCGCCCTCTTGTCCCCCTCCTGTTCCTTTCTTTCTCCTCCCTCCTTCCTTTTTGCCCCTCTTTTCCTCGTCCCATGCTCTTCCGCCTCTTCGGCCCCTCCTTCCTTCCCCTTCCCTTTTTCTCTTCCCCTGGTTTTCTCTTCACTTGACTTTCCTTTTTTCTCCTTTTCCCCTTCCCGGCCCGCTCCTCTCCCCCTCCCTTCCCTTGCCTTTTCCCTCCCCCCCGGCGTGCCTGGCCGTTCTTGCTGCCTCCTCTCCGCCTCCGGCCTCCCCCTTTCCCTCTCTACTTTTTTCTGTGGCTTGGCGCACTCACTCCCGTCCCCTCTCTCTCTCTCTCTCTTCTCTTCTCTCTCTCTCTCTCTCTCTCTCTATCTCTCTCTCTCTTCCTCTCTCTCTCTCACTCTCTCTCTCTCTCTCTCCTCTCTCTCTCTTCCGCGCTGGCCCCCCTCCCGGGCTGGGCCCGTTTCCCCCGCGGGGCTCCCCCTCCCCCCCCCCCCCCCCCGGCTCGCCCCCCCCCGTCCGTCCTTGCCTCCCGCCTTCCTTCCCCTGGGTCGCCGCAGTTGGGCCTTCCCGCGCGCGCCGCTTTGCCTCCTGCCTGCCCCTCGCTGCCGGCCCCCGCGTTCCCCCCCCCTGCCTGTGGCTCTCCCGCTGGCGTCCCCTCCCGCGCGTGATTCTTCCGTCTCCCCTTTTCCCCCTCTATTCATGTGACGCGTCTGTCTCTCTTGTGCTCCGCGGGGCCCGCCGTCGGTGCGCCTGCCCGCGGTCCCTTCTTTCGCGCCCCCGCCGTTGTCCTCCTCTCGCCCCGCGCTCGGGCGCCCTGTCTTCCCCGCGGCCCGAGCCCGCGTACCGCCCGTCTGCGCGTTTTCTCCGTCTCTTCCCCCTCCCTCACTCCTCTCCCCCCGGCGGGGGCCACTCTGCTCCCCCTCCCTGTGCGCCCCGTCTTCCCTCCTGCGCGATCCCACCTTGGCCCTGCGCCCGCCTCCCCTTTCGGTCCTTGCCCCGCACTTCCCCGCTTTTTGGGCCCTTTTCGCCCCCGCTGTGCTTCCGGTCTCTCAGCCCCTTTTCCTCCTTCTGTTCCGTCCCCGCCTGTTTATGTATGTTTTCCGCTACCCCCTTCGCGCCGTCGCCTTTGCCTCGACCCGTTGGGCGTCCTTTTCGAGCGGGCGCCTCTGCCCCCCACCTGCAGTTGCGTTTTCCCCCTTCCTTTCCCCGCCTTGCCGTTCCCCCCTTCGCGCATCCTGCCACGCATCTGTGCCGCCTTGCCTCGGCCGCCGTGGGCGCCCGACCCTCTCCCCGCCAACCGCGCCGCGCCGGGTCGGGATGCGTCGCCGCCGCGCGCGTTGCGTGATCGTCGTCGACATGCCCCTACGTTCGCCCGTGCCGCTCAGCCGCTCGTTGTTGCACGTCGGCTCCGTTGGCGCCTCCACCCGCCCTTCTGCGCCCCCCCCTTTCATCCGCCGGCCGCCGCGGTTGCTCCCTCCCTTCAGCGTTGCCCTGGCACTCTCTGCCAGCCCCCTGGCCCCGCGTTAGCCCGCCAAGGCGGCCCATGCACCCAGGCCCGGTCGCCCCGCGTACCGCCGCCCTCCCTCCCCTGTCCCACTCCTCCGCTATGTCTCCCCGCTACCATCGCCCGACCTTTTACCTGGTCTCTCCGGGGCCGTTGCCCC
>JABUQX010014226.1:5000-7500 GCA_015478945.1 Trachelipus rathkii
GTGGCATCAGTTGGCCACTGATGTGGCACTCACGTGGCCTCCTTGGCACTCATTGGCAGCTCATTAGTCACTCACCTGGCACTCACCTGGCACTTATCTAATATTCATAGAACACTAATAGAACATCCCTAGATATCCTTACGGTGATTGGGAACCATCAAAATTTGTTCGCCGCGGTATATGCGTCTGCGAACGCAACGCGGCGCGGTTTACGCGGAATATGCGCCTGCGGGGCGCACGTGCGGTTTCGCGGTCGGGGGTTCACCTGCGGATGCGGACTCGGAAACGTTTGCGGTCACTGTCAAATGTGTAACTCTTTAGATATATATTTTGTCGTGCTATCAGTGTTAGAAAAAGACTAACTCAATGTAGGAAGCATCCTAGCAACTGTAATATACACCAATCGTTCCTCACTACCTTATAACCTAAGGGATAGACACCCATATTAGGGCTATTCTAGGCTCAGGGGCGGCTAAAAAGGCTTGAAAAAAGTGGCACTCAGTTGGCACTATGTGGCACTCAACTTGGCACTATATGGCACTCACTTGGCACTCATTGCACTCACTTGGCACTCACTGGCACTCATTGCCACTCACCTGGCACTCACCTGGCACTCATAGATACCATCAGAATACTCATCAGAACACTAATAGAACACCCCTAGATACTCCTTACGGTGATTGGGGACCATCAAAAATGTTTTTGAAAACCCATCACAAATGTACTAAACCATCAAATAAATCTGAGTCATCAAGCATGAACCGGATCAAAGAATACGTCATCAAAGATGAAATCATCAAATAATGCTGACCTTCAAAGATGAACATCAGATAGGCATCAAATCTGAGGTATCAGGGTGTATAAGTGTAAATGTAAGTGTAAGTGTCTATAGGTGAATGTAAGTGTCTATAGGTGTAAGTGCGTATAGGTGTCATAGTGAATGTGTGTATAAGTGTCATAGTGTGTATCAGAGCCATAGTGTATGTGTGTATAAGTGACATAGTGTGTATAAGTGTTAGATGTGTAAGTGCCTATGGGATGTGTGTGTAGGTGTAAGGGTGGAAGTGTAAGTGTCTATGGGTGGGTGTATGTTTGTATAAGTAGCCTAGCGGTTGTGCGTGTGTGTGTGTATAAGTAGCCTAGCGGTTGTGCGTGTGTTTGTATAAGTAGCTTAGCATGTGTGTGTGTGTGTGTGTGTGTGTGTGTGTGTGTGTGTGTGTGCGACCGCGGATGGAAATAAATTAGGATAGATCCAAACAGGTCAGGTACCTACATGATCTCATGTTAGCGCAGTTACCTACCAAAGGCAAGTTGGCATGTCCTTGGATGAGCTCAAGATAATCCCTACTAATCCCTCACTCACCTTTAAGAATGATCAATTTCAGCCCTTGATACGGTATCAATTCCGAAATATCAAGGCCAAAACCGAAATATCAAGGTCAAAACATCAAAAAAAGGGGTTAAGCCCCTAAAAGGGGGCCAAAAATAGGGGGCGCTACGTACAACGGTTTCTCCGCAACCGTTTGGCGCGCCCCTTCTGCGAAAGGTCAAGGCCAAAAAAGGTCAAGGCCAAAAAGGTCAAGGTCAGGTAAAAAGGTCGTGGTCAGTTTTAACTCCAATCCGGGGGTCCTACTACTCAGAGTAACAATTGCAAGTCACAGAATGAGTAAATGAATGAGTCACAGAAGATTTTACTCTTCATCAGCGGGATTCGTACACTGGACCTCCGCGTTGCTGAGGTAACAGTAACTGGACGCTCTAACCACTAGGCCATCCACGTCCCCAAAAAAGAAACTCGAATACTTTTGTAATTAAACTAACTCTCTCTCTCTCTGTTACTTGAGGTTGAAAAAGACTCTCTCTCTCTCTCCTCTCTCTACTCTCTCTCTCTTCTCTCCTCTCCTCTCTTCTCTCTCTCTCTTCTCTCTCTCTCTCTCTCTTCTCTCTCTCTCTCTCTCTCTTTCTCTCTCTCTCTCATTAAATAGTCAATTTTAATTGAAAAGATCAAAACATAATAATATAAGAATTCTAAATAGCAATCAAAATTCTAAGCCTTTGATACGGCAATTGTGAAGCCCTAAAAATCTTCTTTGAAAGAAAGACTTTTGTAAAAAGAAAGAAAATTAATGAAAGCTATGCAAGTTATAGTTAAAATCATGTAATGACACAGGATTATTATTAATGCATTAGAAGACAATTCAAATTTTCATGAAAGGATAATTACAAATTTTTGGTATGTTTTAATTAATAACATAAAAGTTATAATATTTAGAACAGATATAAAACCGATGTAAGAAGACCCATGAATAATATAAAAACAAAGATCAATATATTTTTTTATATCACATAAGGAGAATATTTAACAAATGTAACATTAAAAGTTCAATACTTGAACAAATTTAGAACAAGTATAATAGTTAATACGTAATAAATATAGTAAACAAATAAAATATCTTATGAACAAAAGCAAACTTTAGGAGAAATATAAAAGTTTATTTCA
>JABUQX010014226.1:17500-30000 GCA_015478945.1 Trachelipus rathkii
AAATTAAATATTTAAATATAGTATACTATACTATATATATACCTTATTGTATATATATATATTTGGTATATATATACGTAATCTAGTGATCCAATATATATATATAAGATAATGATAATATATATACATATTAGTTATATATATATATAATATATATATATTTATATATATATATATATATATACTTATATTAATATATATATATTATATATATTATATATATATATATATATATAACACTTTTAAACAGCTTATGAACACAAACAAAATTTAGAAGAAATATAAAAGTTTTTTTCCTGAAAGAAAAATAGGACATATATAGGACAGATGAACTAAAGAGTATTACAGAGTTCATTTTAAGTTATTTCCTTCATCTTTCATAGAAGAAACGAATGACTGAAGAAACTTTTTACAGTTAACCTCATCCCGAGCATTGCTCTTCTTCAGCGACCAACTTCTTCAGTGACCAATCCCGAGATGAGTTTCCCAACTTTTAGTAATGATATACGTTTCTTCAATGGCGCTTATATTTAATGCGATTACTTTTTGAAAGGAACGATGAAACTGAGATTCTTTCTATTTTAGAAGAATTTCGGTCAGGTTTTGGATTTTGATGATTAGGAATCAGTGACAATAGAATTCAATCAACACGTACAATTGACAGGCAAAAAAGACAGACATATTTCTGAGCATGCAAAAGACAATTTAAAACGGTCCCATTCACATAAATTAAAATTGCCTTGAAATACTAAAGATTTACGTTGATGCTTCTAATCTTCACGATAGGAAATTATAGGCAGAACTTTTATCGATTTTCTAATTAATTTTTGGTTCGTTCGTCAGTTTAACTGATTTTCCATCTGCAAAAAGGGTTCTGCATATAAATGCTACCAGATTAGAGTTGCAGAGGCAACATTGAGCAGACCGACGATTCTTACTTCGACGATTACTTACGACGATTCTGCTTCTGAACTATATTTTTCGCTGTAATAGACAGGAGTCAGTTCAATTATGGGGAATATCATTTTGAAGCAAATTTTAATGTATTTAAGAAGGGTGGGCAATACCTTACCACGCTTTAACAACGTAAGTTGGTAAGACTTTTTAGTCAATGGCTGTTGTTAGCAACTTAGCACAGAGCAACTTGTTTCTCATAAAAAAAATTTATCAACCAAACCTACACATTCGCCATCTCCTAGACATCCATGATAGTTTCTTATATATATATATATATATATATATATTATATATATATAATTTATATAATATACTATATATATATATATAATATATATTCTATTATAGTATATATATATATATATATTATAATATATATATATATATATAAATATATAATAAAAAGAAATATGTATATTTTATATATAAAAAAAAAATATATATTATATATTATATATTATATATATATATATTATATATAAATAAAATGAGAGCATTTGAATTTAATATCTAAGAATAAGACTTCCTATCATATTCTTTTCTTTAGCTCAGAAACTGCTTTCCACATTTTAAGTATATTTATATTTATGAAGCGTAGCGGCCTTAACGGTCATGTGTGATTAAAAATATATGTTTATTCATGAATATAGGTTTATTTAAACACACACACATATTCTAATACGTGTATATATGATCAACTTTACAGTGCACATACATATACGAACACGTGATCAGCTTTACATATAAATTTTGAGAAAAATAAATTAAACTTGATCCGATTCCTTTTATTGATTTAATAAGTACTAATTGCTTTTAATTGTTACTCTGCTTCAAATTTTGAAATTATTTGTCGAAATTAAATGCTAATTAGAAAAGAATAAATGATACTTTGAATTAGGACTGAAATAAAACTTTTGAATTTAGTTTTAATTTAGACACATTTTTTAAGACATTCAAGTTACATTAATTATAATTAAGAAATTTAGTAAATTAAAAATATTAAACTCGGTATTTTTTTTTATTAAATATAACTTAAAATAACACAAGCTTATTGTAAAATCAAAATGACCTCTCTCTCTCTCTCTCTCTCTCTCTCTCTCTCCTCTCTCTCTCTCCTTCCTTTTTCCTTCTTCCCCTCCCTTCCCTCTCTCTCTCTCTCTCTCCGACACACAAGCACAAACACACACCACTACAAACACATACAAATAGTCACATGAACAAGTGAATATTAATTAGAAAGATCAATTACATAATAATATAATAATTTTAAATAGTAATAAAAAATCTAAGCCTTTGATACGGTAATTGGTGAAGCCCTAAAAATATTCTTTGAAAAGATGACATTTATTAAAAAAAAAAAAAATTAAAGAATGCAATGCAAGTTAAAGTTGAAGTCATGTAGTGACCCAGGGTTATTATTAATGCATTACATTCCAATTTACACATTCAGAAAAGGATAATTACTAGTTTTTGGTATGCTATAATTAATAACATAAATGTTTTATAATATTTAGAGTAAATATAAAGCCGATGTACGACCTATGAATAATATAAAAACTAAGATCAATATATCTTTTTACATCATATTAGGAGAATATAGAACAAATGCAGCATAAATAGCTCAATACCTGAACAAATTTAAAACAAATAATATAATTTATATAATAGTTTACAATATATATAGTAGTTTAATGCAAAATAAATATATTGAACGAATAAAATAGCTTATGAACACAAACAAAATTTGGTAGAAATACAAAAAAAAATTTTTCATGAAAGAAAAATAGAACATAAAAAAAACAGATGAACTAAAGTTTATTTCCTCTCATCTCTCATAGAAGAAACGGATCAGTGAAGAAGATAGATGCAAATTTACTAATTATCCTCATCCGGAGTGAACTCATTAAATGATCATCTTCTTATCAGCGGGGATATCGCCAAGAGAATGATACAGTTGTCCCAACTTATGTTGGAGACATATGATTATAAATTAAACGTTATTCTTCAATGGCGCTTATAGATTTAATGCGATTACTTGCAATTTCAAAGGATAAGCGCATGATATATATAGCTTCTTTTCCTTTTATTCTAGGGACAGAGAATTTCGAGAAGTAGGTCAGGCTATTGGAAATTTTCAAATGAAGTTTGATTTGGAAAATTGTTAAGGACAGTAGAATCTCGTCACTTATAATACTTAACGTTATTGTAAATATAATATAAAGATATAAAAAGGGCCAAAAATAAATAAAATAGGAAATAATAAAGATAAAGTTAAAGTTAAAGTTATAAAAAAAGGGGATAAAATAATTAAAAAAAATATTAATATATTACATATAAGCCTAAAAATTATTGAATGAAGACTTTGAAACAAAATTATTATATAATATGATAAAAGTGAAGGAATATAATTGTAATGGAAATAATAGAAATATTAATAATTAAATTAAATATTAAAAATATAAGTAAATAAAAAATAAAATAGAATATATAAAATACTATCGGAAAATGTTACAAAAATGGTTGAATTATAAGAAATATATTAATCGGCATATATTTACTAATTTTTGATCTTAATATAAACTTAAATTACGTATAATCAACTAACATAATAAAATATATATATTGATAGTAGCAACTTAAGTGTGTGTGATTGGTAATTTTAATGTAAACCACTCTAATTAAACATTAACCGAACGAATACTCAGAGATAACAGAGTCCTTACATGTACTATATCAGCGTCAGAACTATGATTTAGGCCTAATTTCTTGTGGCTATATAATGCTACACACGATCATCTCAATATATTCTATCGCAACTTCGACATATACCTCTCAAATAATGACAAACTATAAGATATAATACGTCTTGCAGAAGATATTATGCAATTGATTCGCTTCAAACTCCAGTTACGTATATGACAAGCGCTTCTAATGATAATCAAATGCTGTTGTCTCACTAGCAGATGATCTTGTCCCAATTGTGCCAAGATATTAATACAGTTATGAATTTTGGTTTAGGGAAGTTGTTGGTTTTATTTATTTGGGCATATATATAAAGTGGGATGGAGAAGTATTAGGTAATTTGTTGTGTCTAGGATTTTGATGATTATTTTGAAGAATGAATATTTATGAACTGATCGTTCCTAATTGGTTCTGTGCGTCATTAATGGTGTTGTAATTATTTTCTATTTTTAATTAAGTGTGCAGAATTCAATTATAGGGGTGCGTAGTCCGTCAGAAAAGGTGTCCTGTGTGCGTTTGTGGGTATGTGGGTTTCTTGATTTTATGATATATATAATAAATATATAATATATATATATATATATATATATATATATATGATATATATATATATATATATATTAATATATTATATTATATATATAATATATATATATATACTATAAATATATTATTACGTATTGTGTTTTGTAGAGAATGATCATATTTCATTTTTTTTTTGTCAATTCTACTTATATTTATTTGCAGTTCTTTGACCTGAGTTGTGTTGCGATTTTTTGTTGGAGTTGAGGACGGTTTTGATTGTTAGAGAGGTTGCAAACTGCACGAGACGGACCTGTGCGATTTGAGCTGGGTAGGTTTTGGAAGGTGGACATTTATTTTTATGTATCCATGTTTTAGATATTGAATAATTTTTTGACAGTTAGTCATTTTTTAAAAAAGTTTATTGCATATAGGGTAGAAATATATGTTCTGGTCTGGATTTGATTCAATGTTCCTGGCTTGTAAGAGCAAGTTGATAGTCGCGTTATCTATCACTTTGCTAAACGGAAAACATGAAAGAGATAGTAAAAGGGAAGAAGGTGAGCAGACTTGGCCATTTTTGCTCGCAGAGCGGAGATTTCCTTCCGTAACGGTATGCATTATCGCAAGATCAATTTGCCCGCTCGCGGGTGCCGGGGCTCTCTAAACTCCTTCTAAAGACTGGGGGACCAGGTGGAAGCTATCTCAATTCCTAATCCCTATATTATATAATATATATATATAATAATATATATAATATATATATATAATATATATATATAATTATATTATATATATAATATATATATATATATATAAAGGAATTAAAAAGAATATGGGACGTAAACACTTGAATTGGTCTTGGAGTGTTCTTAAGCCTTATTTCCTTAATTACTTCACTTGAAAGTTGCTCCAAAATAAGAAATCTTTTTTTGCCTAATTTGAGATCTTACACTCATCGCATTACGCAGGCAGAGTTTGTTTAAATATTGAAATTTTCGCAATTACTTAGACGTACCAATTTTAACAGCAGGATCTTGAGACAAGAGAATCTGGCTTCAGAAATAGGTTTGCAAGCAAAATAATTTTTCGGGTTTTCGGGGAGGGGAGGGGAGGATTCTGTGCCATAATATATATAATATATATATATATATATATATATATATATATATATATATATTTTTAAATAATACACAATATTCTTTATTGTATATTATATATAATATATAT
This sequence comes from Trachelipus rathkii, assembly GCA_015478945.1. NCBI lineage: Eukaryota > Metazoa > Arthropoda > Malacostraca > Isopoda > Trachelipodidae > Trachelipus > Trachelipus rathkii. The sequence goes on from JABUQX010014226.1 coordinate 22,952, forward strand.
ATATCTATATATATATAAATATATATATATATATATATATTAAATATATATTATATATATATATAATATATATATTATATTAATATATTATATATATATATAATATATAAATATATAAATATATATTATATATATATTATATAAATATATATATATTATCTAAATTATATAAATAATATAAATATTAATGATAAATATTATAAGTATAATATATATATATATATATTATAAGTATAGTATATATGATATATATATATATAAATATTTTTTTTTTTTAAGGGGGCGGTAGGACTGGGTTTCCTTCTCGACTTGCGCCATATTCTTCTTCTATTTTGTTTCCTGTGCATGTTACACACCTTACCTCCAGTCTAGGGAGAAGGGTGATGATGATGATGATGATATAATATCATCGTGAGTTTGCATTATCCTCTCTAGGGATATAGTCTCTCCTAGATGTTTCCAATATGGCGCCGATTTTCGTCTCTTTTTGCTTGCCAGTACCTTTACATTTGTTCTAATTTCATTTGATCACTTTTTACAAGGGCGTTTCCTTGGACGCTACTGATTCGTAAAGCCTAATTATTTCCTGCTACTTGACATGCTCATCTCCATTTGTTGCCTGACTTTCGATATTTTTAATTTTTGTTTACATAGTATATAATATATTATATATATATATAAATATATATATATATAAATATTAATAATATATATATATATTTATATATATATATATATATATATATATATATATATATATATATAGAGAGAGAGAGAGAGAGAGAGAGAGAGAGAGAGAGAAGAGAGAGGCGAGCTCGTTACTCAAAAATAATTCCGTTACCGTTACTTCGTTACTCGGAAAAAGTAATTCCGTTTCTTTGAAAGGAAAGGAAAGGAAAAGTAATGAAGTGCCGTTACTCCGTTACTTTTAACTTTTGACTACGACGTTAATCCGTATCTTGGGTGATTTATTGGTTTGTGTATATTAAATTCAACATTATCATTATTATTTAAAAACTTACCCTCATGCAAGACCCTAGCGCATCAAGACTTAGTCCCTTTACATCCACCAACGATTTAATTGCACCAGCCACCTTCCTGCCATTCACAACTTTCCACTACACTCTGCATCATCGTTCCCTTTCTCGACATATATCCTAAATATTTAAACTCAGAACTTGTTCCAGCTGCTCATTACCATACAAAACCAAATCATCGCATAAATAGGTAAGCACCCTCCACTCTCTTCCATTCTCCATTCTAACAACACCATTCCCTGCCACCCCCACTCTATTCTTTCATAACCCCATCCTTATGTACAAATTGAATAACCAAGGAGACAGCACAACCCTGCCTCACTCCGATAATAAAACAATTCACTTTCAATCCATTTATTTCTTACACACGCTTCACTATCAGCCGTACATACTTTGATTCCATTCAGAAGCTTCCACCAACACCAACTATAATTTATTTATCAATTATTCTTCATCTCCCTCATTTTCTCAATGCATTTTCATGCAAAGATTTGACCCACAAACATCCTCTACACTTCTAAACGCAGCCCTTGTTCTTCACAATCATCCTTCAGTCACTTACGCACTCTTTCATCAAAATACAAAGCATACATAACAATTCCCTACACACTCAGAAACTAATTCCCCTATAATCTAAGTTACCCTTATCCCCCTTACCTTTTTAAGGGTCTATTACTGCTCTCCTCCAATCCCTCGGAACTATTACACACCACAAAATCTTCTTCCCTTGACTGCGTCGAAAACTTCATCCTTTATTGACCAAATATCACCAAGAAGTAGCTTCAATTATTTGTAATAGAAAATTATGTTCAGTTATTGAAAATAATTCAAAAGAACTATTTCCAACTTTTTCTTGCTTCACAGAATATTTTAGTGGAAATCGCATAATAAGACCTGGATAGAAAATTTTGAAGCTCCTTTTCTTAAGTTTTTAAACATTCATTTTGACTTGAATATGATAATTTTGCTTTTAATTTCAAAATATTTGATTCAATAAAAAAAATTTAAATATGTTATTCATTTTCATAAAATTTCTTCTCCACTTCTAAACAATAATCTGACTTCAATTTATGCTTCAGTAGCTCTCCTAGAGTTTTTACCCTCTTGAATCTCTTTCCAACCCTTCTATCGTTCTTCTCATTTCTTCCCTCCCAGCTGTTTTCAATCAGGGACGTGTCCTCTGGGTAGGCAAGGTAGGCAGTGCATGCACTACAAAAGAAGTGAATTATCTATTATATTCTTGTTTGAATACTAAAAACAAATTTAATTCCATTAAAAAATTAATTTTCTTACAGAGCTAGTATCGAAAATTTAAAACAAGAATTTCGATTTTCCTCTTGTAAAAAGGCAAAAATTTTTGTGCTTCTCCGCCGCTTATGGCTTCCAATATTGAACTTGGTTAATAAGATGGAACGATCCCTGCTTTTTTCATTTTTAATATATTAACTCGTTGTGCCATTTAAAAAGCATTCAGGATTCTGCTTTTGACTCGACCGCCCTCTCCCAGTGTTTAGAATGATGTCGTCGAGGGAGGGAATTTCTCTCTCTCTCTCTCTCTCTCTCTCTCTCTCTCTCTCTCTCTCTCCCTCTCATTATATTATATATCGTATATATATATATATATATATATATATATATATATATGTATATGATATATATATATTACTACTATAGTATATATATTATATATATAGTATATATATAGTATATATATTAAAATTATAAATGCCTACCCAGAGAGACAAGTCACGGCACGTGTCTGATATATATCCAACTCCGACGACAACACACACAGCACACACACACAACACACACCACACACAGCACACAGCACACAACAATACACACATATATTATATATATATATTATATATATTATATAGTTATATAAAGATCATACATCTGTAGCTAAGTATATTATTTAAGTAAATATTATATAATATATATAAATATATATATTATCATATAAAATATATATATATAATAAATATATATATATAGATATATATATATATAAATATATATATACTGAGTATAGTATATTATAGTATATATATATATAATATATATATATATATATATATATATATATAGTCTTATATTATATATATATATATAGTATATATATATATATATATATATATATATATATATATTATAAATATATAATATATATGATATGATAATATTATATAACACAACTATAGATACATAATAAAAGCCCTAACCAACCAATATAGTATAAAATATATATATATTATATATATATATAATATTATATTATATATAGATAGTATAACAGTATATTATCTATATAATAATTTTCATTCTGCCCGGAATTGTGCAGGGATATTATTCGACAGGCCAAGCGTGCTGTACACTAAAAGGAAAGCGCTGCTTTCTTCTTTGGTTCATACTGATAAAAAATCTCTGCCCATTGCCAAAAACATCTCTAATAACTTCTGTAAATCTTTCATTACCCTTATTATCTGTTCTGATAGCTTCTGAAAAGGCTAATCTCTTTGGTTTCCTTTTTTTTTCATCTAATTTCTCCAGGGAAAATTCCGGCTACCCTCTTCCTACTTCTTCCCCTCAGGTGTCCCATGTCTCTACCAGTCTTACCAGTGATCGGGTGCATTGGGATTGGGAGATTACATGAGCGTCAGGGAAGACAGCGGCCGCAATGCATTCTCCCCTTGTTTTGAGGAGTGTTGCTTCTGAGTGCGCCTGTCTTCGCTCAACTCTACTCTCTATGCCTTACTACTAATACTTTTCATCAGTGCAGGAAGCACGCTTATAATCTCGAATAATTATAATTTAATCTCGAAAAAGGGTAGCCGCTCTGATCCAATCGTCCTGTAGCTCTGATTTGAATTCTGTCTAAAATCTTTGAACTCTCCTTACACTCTCATTTCCTGGATCATCTGGAAATGTCATTCCCTTCTTTCAGATTCATCAGTAGGCTTGTCGACGCTCAAAGTCAACTGGTGGCATACTTTCTTATCTTACTGATACATGGTCTTATATCCTTAGGGACTACACCGAGTCTTGTGTGTTGGCACTTGACATATCAAATGCTTTTGTTCAAATATGATAAGCGGCACTGTTCTCTAAGCTGCCATCCTTTTGGTTTCCTCCTCCTCATTTTGCTTTCGTCTTGCACAGTTTTGTTCCATTGATTCCGATCCCATAAGGAGCATCGTTGATTGAAGGAGACTGGTGTTTCTTTCTTCTTCCTATTAATTTGGTGTTTCCTCGAACGTGGTTTCAATCTTTCAGACTTTATTCTTACTTTTTTTTCAACACAACATCCTCTTCACTGCACCTCATAATAACTCTGTTCTTATTAACACGCCGATGAATCAATTCTCCATTCTCATTTGTCTAGAATTGCCTCTCGTCACTATAGCTTTCCATTCTATTTTTTGACGGACCTGGATATGGATTTCCCGGTTGGAGTCACAATTACTTGTAAAAAAACTCTTTTAAAACTTAAACTCCTCAATCTCCCAAAGCAAAACGCCTTCTCAACTTTTCCTATCACACTTTCTTTCGAACGCCTTCTAACGCTCTCACTGTCGAAGAGAACATAAACATCTTGGTCGAACTTAAACAATAAAATGTTCTCATTTGAAATCTTCATAACACACGTTCAGCCTGAAGTGACCTCAAAAAAGCTGAAGTCCTGTTTAGACAGATTGGGGAAAAACTTTTTTCTTCTGCACAACTATCCATTAAAAAAGTCCCTTGGACCGCATTTTTTTTAAGGAGTATTTCTCACAATTTTGGGACTCCAGCATGCACCCTTCTTTGGAAAGGGCAGAGTCTAAAGATAAGAGAGAGACTAATATAACTTCACCCTACCTATTAACTCCCTGAACTTCTACTCTGCAACTGACGATGACTGCAGACGTGACGATGATGCACTATCTCTGTTTTTCTATAAGTCCTCTATAACAGCCAGCGTGGCTTTCGAGAGAATTTACCCCTCCGAATTCCACAACCATTGGCCGCCCGTCCCTTGTAGCACAATGTTGCCCTGATCTGCATGAATTTTGCGTGGCTGGAGAACCCGAGACACGCTCGTCTTGTTGCCTCCTTCTTTGCCGGGCCAATTCTGGTCTTCTGGTGGAAACCTCTCGTGGCATCATCTGGTTTTCAGTGCTTTTAATTTAATCTTCTTTTAGTCTCTTTTACAACCCATAGTCACTTGGATACCTAAAAAAGCTTGTCGTTAGCTTTGTGATTGAATTGGAGGTGGGGTTCCCCATATTCTATTTTTTACTGTCCCTTCTTTTGGTTTAGGAAAATAGCTACTTTAAAATATATAGTGCTTATAATATATAATATTATATATATATATATATATATATAAATATTATATATAATAGTAATAATAATAGTTAAATATATAGTATATATTATATATATATGTATATATATATATATAGTATAATATATATATATAATTAGATAATACATATATATATATATGTATACTCATAAAAGAAAAAGAAGACATCAAAGGATGATAGAATAACAGAGAGAGAGAGAGAGAGAGTGAGAGAGAGAGGAGAGAGAGAGAGAGAGAGAGAGAAGGAGAAGAGAGAGAGAGAGAGAGAGAGAGAGAGAGAATATAGTATTTCTTTTTACCTGTAATCTAAATACACGAAAATCAAGAAAGGGATAAACAAACCCTTAAGAACAGGATAAAAATTTGAAGAAGACGTGAATAAAGAAGACCTATTTCTCACCCCATTAATATTCTCTCAAGAGTAACTGCATCTTGGCTTTGGACTATTGGCCATTGTATCAAGAAAATCAAAGGACACAAAGATAGTAAAATTATTTGAATTTATTATGTAAGCAAAAAATATTAAGGAAAACTTTCTAAAATTAAATTAAATTAATAAAAAGAAAGATATATATTTTTTATTTTTCTATTAAAATATTTGCATCTCAAAAAGGCCTTTTGTCCTTAATAGATGAAGTTTACTTCTATAAGGGATTTCTATCTCTGGGAATCGATCCATCGCGTGTTGCGCATATATTAGATGGTAAATAAGTTTATTTTTATTATTAAATTGATATTAATAAAAGTGAAGAAAAGATAAAAAGAAAGATAAATATTAATTATTAAATTTTTTTTTAAAAATTATGAAAAATATTAACGAATAAAAATAAAAACGTAAATAAAGAATATAAATAAATTAATTGTTCGATAGTAAATTATTGGATAAAAAAAAAAATTACTTAACAAAAAGAAAAAGAAGAATATTTTTTGTATATTAAAATAAATAAAACTTCAAAAGATTCGTACAATAAATTACTGAAAATAATGTTCAATAAATTAAAATGAAAATTAAGTCTCTTTATAACCACAATTATTTAAATAATAATAATAATAATAATAATAATAATAATAATAATAAAATAATAATATAATAATAATAATCAATAATAATAAATAATAATAATTGAATAATAATTAATAATAATAATAATAATAATAATAATAATAATAATAATAATAATAATAATAATAATAATAATAATAATAATAATAAAAATAATAAAAATAATCATAATATAATAATAATAATAATAATAATAAGTAATACATACATAATAATAAATAATAATCATAATAATATATAATAATAATGAAAGATAATAATAATAAAATAATAATAAGAAGATAGATAATCTCGAATACATAAAAATAATAAAAATAATAATTAATAAAGAAAAATATAATAATAATAAATAATAATAATAATAATAAATAATAATAATATAATAAGTAATAATAATAAGTAATAATAATAATAAAATATATAATATACAAATAATAATAATAAAGTAATAAGAATAAATAATAAGATATCATCGTATATTAAATTATTAATCATACTATTATAATTAGTAATTAATAATTATAATGTATATATAATGTATAAATTATAATATATAAATTATAATAATTAATGAATAATATAAATATAAGATAAT
>JABUQX010014227.1:0-55000 GCA_015478945.1 Trachelipus rathkii
CCATTTTTAATATAAAATGACAAAGTATAGCCTCTATTGATAATTTATACTCACTATGCGTATCTATAAATCTAATCAAATATTAATTATTTTAATGACATATTTAAATACAAAATATATAATTTTGAAATTAGTGATATGAACACTGATTTTATTTTATATAATTATATACAAGCTAATTTATTTAAATTTATAATAAATAACATCTTATTACTTAATCAAAAAGGCAATCGGTACAAAACCTAATATTTATAACAAAGTATAAAATCATTAAAAAATTTAAAATATTAATAATATAATAAATAATAGATAATACTCGATACTATATATAAGTAGAGCTTGCATAAGCTAACATAAAATTACTTTAAATAATATAGATTAACTATATAATAATATCGTATATATGTAATTAATAAATATATCTTGACGCTAAAAGATCATAATTATACTATATATAAGAATAGTATACGCTTAGTTTAGCAGACTGTTACGAAGATATAATACATAGTATTATTAATTAGTGATTAATAAAATTAAAAGAAAATTATTTGTAACTCTATATATATATAATATCTTTACTTTTTTACTGGAGAGGTAAAATTGTATATATATAATATATATATATATAACTAATTTATATATACACATATATATATAATTAATAATAATAAATATATATAATTTTAATATAATAATATATACTATATACTACTTATATATATCATCTACTTACTATTATATACTTAAAACAAGCCCACAAACGCACTTGTGAGTATATACTATATAATAAAGTATATAATTAGTATAATCTTATACTATTTATATATATACCTTATATATATATATATATATGTAATTATCATGTACTACACCCTTTTATTTACATAGTATTTATATTATATCTAACTAGCTACCTCACATCTACTCTCAACACAAACTAACATCAACACACAGAAACTTTTACAAGTACTCAATTATATATATACACTATATATTAACACTATTAAATTTATACAATAAACTACTTAATGATATTGCAGTATTTTAAAAGACTTAGCCTAAATACATATCAATATTCAATATCTGACAGAGATCATATATAAATAAATATATAACATATATATATTAATCAATAATTATATATAAGCATTGTAGTAATACTGCTTGACAGCTATAATTTTGACTATTTATTTATATTATTATATATCAAATACCTATAGCAAGGCGCGTTCAAAGTCAATATACCAAAAAAAACTCATTGCAATACAAATTTACATATTAATCAAATTTAAAAAAATATCACTCTGTATATATAAGATATATATACTAATAAAAAAAGCTATCCTAATACATCAATTATAAGGGTCATAGCTTTAAATCGTTCATATGTAAATCGTTTCAACTCAATGGCGCTACTACACATTCTATATATAGTATATTGTATTAGAAAAATATCAAAACAAATGGAGCAACTCTAAATATGGGAAATAGCTCTTTTTTAATAAAAAAAGATGGAAAAAAACACAAAGATTTTACCTAAATAGTTTTTGAATATTAATAAATATAACTACAAGTACATAAAGTACATCTCAAAAAGACTGTAAAATCTATAGCAAACACTTGAATTACTTGATACAATTATTTATTTATTTCATAATTAAATAATAAAATTTAAAATTTAATTTAAATATTTATTATTTATGATTATCATTATATATTTATATTATTTTTATAATTATTTTATGTAATATATATTATTATTAATTATTTCAATTATTAATATATTATTATTAATATATTAATTCTTATTATAAATATAAATGATTATATATATTCATATATTTATTATTATAATTATATTATTATTATTATTATTTATACTTATATATATTATAATTAATTAATTAATATAATATTATTACACATTATATTAATTATAATTATTAAAATTATTATAATTATTATTATTATTAATTATGTTTTATATTTAATTTATAATAATATTAATTATTCTATAATATTATCTATTATTATTTAATTATATTATTAAAATATCCTTAAATAGATTAAAATTGTTATATAAATTAAATTATATTATTATATATCGTTAGTTATCATTCACAGTTCTTAATCTCACTACACCACTCATATCTACATTTAAAATTTTTTATTTTAGCATTATTAGAACTTATAATTTTAGAATTTCATTATTTATTTATTTTAAAATGTATTTATTATTTATAAAATTAATTATCATTATGTATTTTATTCTATTATTATAAATTAAATTTATATTTAATTATAATAATTAGAAGGAGAAATAATAGTTATTTTTAGTTATTAAAATTTAATCTGACTATATATATTATGATAGTTGTAAACATCTAATATAGAGTATACTTAATATAAGTTAAGGGCGTAATTTTCTATTTAATCTACGTATTGCAACAGTAAATTATATTAAGTTAGATAAATAATTTTAAGATAAATAAAGCATAAAATATGTAATACATAGACTACGTTAATTAGATATTTATGATTTAGTAATAAAATAACTTGTTTTTATGTCATAGTTGTTATATGACCTTGATTTTTTTATTTATTAGATTAATGATTTTACATTTAAGTTTCTATTTTAATAAATTAATTTAAATTTATAATCTATATTATATTTATATATTATAATAATTTTATTAATTTATTTAAATTCATATTCATATATGTATAACATAAATATTTAAATATAAAGGATATTTGGTTATTATTTATTATAATAAATATTTATATAATGTAATAGGTCTAACAATCTGCTATCAATGATGTCATGCTTAATTAATTAATATTTTCATTTTTTATTGAAATTTATTCTCTTATATATAATTAATTTAAATATTATAATTATATTATATATTATTATCATAATTATGTTATATTAACTTTGAATATATAATTAATTATTATTCATTATCTAATTTTATTTATTATTATTATATATAAATTAATAGATTCTATGACTTTATTACTTTAATTTAATTATATTATCTTGTCTTTATTAGATATCTTTTATGATATATTAATTATATTTAAATTATTAAATTTAATATATTTAATATTAAATGATTTAATATAATGATAATTATTATTTAAAATTTAATCTTAAATATTATATTTAATTATATTATTATTAATTTAAATTATTATCTATTATTTTATAATTAAAATCTTATTATATATTATTTTAATATTATCATATATATTTATAATTATATATTATACTATATTATTATAAATTATTATATATTATATTATATTAATATATATATATTTAATTAATATTAATTATTAATATCTTAATTATTCAATAAATTTATTTATATAATTACTTAATTATTCAAATAAATAACACTAAATCTCGAACTGCAATTCTTAACATAGCTAATATATTCAGAAATAATAAATATCAATATTTATTTAATATCAAAGATAATTAAATCATGCCAAATAAATATACAAAATACAATAATTTAATTAATAAATAAATACATAAATGAATTATTTATATCCTATTAATTAGATTATATTATTGAAATTTATAAATATAATTTTTAAATATTATTATATTTTAAATATATTTATTTATTTTTAATTATATAATTATTATTAAAAATTATATTTTATTATTTAATATTATTATTATTATTAGAGAGCTAAATAAAAATTTCTGAAAAATTATATAATATATTATAATTATATATTATATTAATTATATTAATTATATTATTTTATATTTAGTTATTAAAATCATTTATGCTATAAGTAGTACTTGTGAGTACAACTTGATAGGAATTTGAAATTAATATTTTATCATTGTTTATAATGTTAACTTGAGAATTTGTGTATAGTAAATGTTTAAGATACATGTAAAATATATAATATTAGGAGTTATACTAAATAATAGGAATATATACATACAATATACTGGAATGTTCTTTGCCTAATCTTGGTGAACTTTTGTAGGTAGCAAGCAAGCACGCACTATATAAAAACAAAAAGAGAATGAAAATTCAGAGAAAATAAAACGCATTAGTGACATTCCAAAACAATAAAGTAAGAAATATTACAATAAAATAAAAGTAATAAAAAGACCTTACTAGTTAAGAGATACATCCATGAGACAGAAACAATGAGAAAGACGACTAGACATTATTACCATCATATCTTATATACGAATTAGCCCTACTGAGACCTCTCATAATGAGAGAGCACTAGAACGAGACGAGACAAATTAGGACGTGAAACGAAATAATCATACGCAGCACACTATTACACTGCAGAATATTAATCACAACTACAAAATAGAATAACAGAAAATAAGAGATAATATAAATAATGTAAAATTGAGTAAATAATAATTATCAATTATAGATACTGAGTAACAAATACGAGATTGATCTAGATACATGAGCTGATCTGACTGAATAGTAACTCAAAAGACGAGGTTTATATAATATTATTCATTTAATATTAAATAAATTAAAAACTACCACGCTGTCCGCAATTTTTAAATCTAGGCATAAATACAACATATAAATTAATATAAAATATTACATAAGAATAAAATTGCTCCAAGATATATTGAATAACTTATATATAGTCACTTATTATATATAAATCCCTAATAATATATTAACCTATATAAATTGTAATCATGATCCTATAACAATGATAGTATTGTAGAATATTTACGATGATTAAAAGACCTTTTTGAATACTCTTCAATTATTATTTATCTATATAATACTCTTTAAAACTCTCAGATACATTTATTTAAAATCTTATATAAATTATATTCATCTTTCCTCTTTGTGCAGAGCATAAGTATTATAAATATCAATTTTAAATAAATTTGTTCTTCATATATGAATAAAATATTAGGCAAATTATAACATATACAAAAAAGAAATACATAATAATAAAATTCTTTTTTCCTACTATACTAAATTTACAAATCATAGCTATATATATAACGTTATTCGTAATATTATATTATTATAGCAAAAATATAACTTATCATGACTTTCTGGACAAAAATTACATTTGGTACCTATTATAAATATAAAATAATATTATATTATTAAAATTAGATATTATTTGGAGCTAACACTGATCCCCCCTAAAAAAAATTTTTAGTAACATTGTAATATAATATACTATATAATTAGCTTCAGCATAACTTCTTGTAGTACCGCTGCTCTCAACCAGCCGTCGACCTTGCCACAACTATATTTGAATACTTGGTATCAATATTTAAGTACTCCAAATTTTAAATACTCAAAATATATTATATATTATATAATTTTCTATTGTATCGGTTAATCCGTTAATTATATTATTAACATGACTAACAGAATTGACATATTTTAAAATATAAAATAATTAAAATATATTTCAATTTATATATTATAGTATTATATATATATATATAAGGTAGTTCTAATATATATATAATATTTATTTTAAATACGTTTTTAGATGCGAGACTTCTGGATATGCTTAGAAACACTACTAGTGTTGGGTCTAGAAGCTTTATTATTAGACAAGGTCTATTTTTTGTAAACACTCACCGGGTAATATTACTATTATCAATTTATTATATAATAACTAAATGGAGTAATCAATGTTATTTTCTAATTATGAATTATATATTTATTTCTTACGATAACATACTTTATATTATTAATAAACTACTCCTCAGTATTACACAGAAAGAACAATTAAATAACAGACTAATTAATATTATATGTGATAATAAAATATGAATAAATTCTATATTTAAAATTTTATTTGAAAGTCTTATATCAAAAATAAAAGTAGATTCATTTATACACATAAATTTACGATTATCTAATTTTTACAGGGACCGGGAAACTATAGGCTTATAAAATCTCAAGAAAAATACAATCAATACATGAATAGTTGGAATATTCAGTCTATTTGAATTTGCTTTTAATCCACTCGAGTGAAATATATATACTCATAAAATTAACATGATATATTATATTATTATTCATCATCCTAGTAATATATTATGATGGTTATCTTAGGTCAAATATTTATATATACTTAATAATAGTAATATATATATTCTTTATATATATTATATATAAATATTATAATATATATAATAATATAATATATATATAATTATATATTAATATATATATAAATTATATATAATTAATTAATATATATAAATTAATAATATATTATATTATATATATATATATAATGTATATTAATATATAAATATACTATATATATATAGCTATATAAAATAATATTACTATTACTATTATATAGTATAGTAATAAACTATAATATTAAACAATAAAACATAATATAATAATATATTAGTAATAAATATTATATATATAATATAATTAATTAAGTATTAATACTATATATATAAATATATTATTAAAATAATATAATTATATAAATTAATATATATATATATAAATATATATATATATAACATTATATATATATATTAATATATATATCAAAATAATAAAATATATATTATATAGATATTATATATATTAATAATATAATATATTAATATATAATTTATATAATAATATATATATATATAAATATATATATATTAAATTATAATATATATATATATATATCTATAATATATATATACTATATATAATATATATAATATAATATATATATTAATATATATTAATATATATTAAATATATATATGATAATATAATATATATATTATATAATATATATATATATAAAAATATATATTATATATAATAAATATATATAAATATTTAATATATATATATAATATTATATATATATAAAAATAATAAATATATAATATATTAAAATTTAATATATTTAATATTATTAATATATATATATAAATATATATACTATATATAACTAAAATATTTAATACTATAATATTAATATATAACCATATTATATATATATATACAGTTGATCACCTATAATAACCACTATTACACTATGAGGCTAAGCTAAGACTATATATTCAAGGAGTAGGGAGGTAGTATATAGCATAATCTCACTTCATTATAATTATACGAGTCAACAACTTAAATGCAGAAATTATACGCAAGTAAATTGAAGATCAACAGATAGCAGGTCATTTTAGAGATAATAGATAGTGGATATAGAGAGATACTCAAATAATTACTAGAACAGAGAATATAATATACTATAATTGAAAAATCAAAAAGGTTAAAGTCAAGTACAATGAAACATGATGAGTGGTCAGGATAGAAGGAAGCACCGAATATACAATGCGAATACTATATCTATGACTAGGAGTATTTTAATTCATAAGCAATTCACTATACACTAAAACTCTAATTATGATGGCAAGAACAGCACCTATATACTACTTAAGTGCTAAAAAAAAGGTAGTAGCATATAGTAAAGTGATGGAGGTACGTGCGATTGAATATGCACCTATATACTCATACTATAATATATTATAGAAGGCACTATATTCTGCTTGAGCTGGATATGAAATATAATATGTATAACTATAATATGAATAAAGATAGAATTATAACGCTACTATCATACTAATTAATATATATATATAAAATATGAGCGCCCAAGACAGAAGAATATGAAATAAGTGATTACAATGATGAAAACTTATAGAGTATATAAGATGATTAATAGAACAAGTTTATATAGACCTTTTGGGCTTTGGAGATTCAGTACCTACACTTTAAATCCCAAAAAAGTACCGGGTATGATATAATCACCAAGATAGCCTATATATACCCCATATAGTATAATATAGAGAGTCAAGATAAATACTCCAGAACTAATGGCTGGAATGAGTGTACCCGATGATTATATATATATAAGGCTGGAATTATTAGTACAACTGGAGTAGAGTAAAGGTAAATAAAGTCTCCTGCCATATTTACTTATATAATATACAAAAACTATAAAACAGTTTCTTTAGTATAGGCACGCCTACACGAGATAGTATGTGTATTGATGAGGATCTTACACACACCACCCACTTTCTTATGATATCTATCAATACACACCGCCCAAAACCACAAAAGACAAAAGAGATTAGATAATATTATAAAATAATAAATTAGATCTAAAAATAATTAAAGGAAAATAAAAGAAAGAAATCACGAAATAAAATACAAAAAATAAAAAAAAAAAATAAAATAATAAATAAAAAATAAAATAAAAAATATAATAAAAAACAAAAAAAGAAAAAATAAAAAATTATACAAAAATAAAAAATAAATAAAGAAGAATACCGATTCACATAAATCAGGTTGATATAGTAAAATAAGATAATATAAGAAGCTAAAGTGTCTTAAAAAAAGAGAAAGAAGAAGAATTTGATAAAAAAAATTGATTTAGTTATTTATTATAAGAGTAAGAAGAATGGACATTCGAATCTATTGTTTTAAGGATATAATATAATTAATATAAATCCTTACATAAACAATATATAATTATAAATTTAATAACCTTACCAATATACCGTAACTTGAACCAATTCTTAAAAATCAAACAGAATTCATATCAGCGCGAAGAATATAGAATCGAAATGATTAGCGAGAGGTCAAAAGAATATACATGAGGAACGAATTCCGGAAAGCTCTTATGGAAATAGGAATGCACCGAGAATATCTCGAAATTCAGTTGTTTGGAGAATGTTTTGAGATACACGCAAATCTTGAAAGCGGATTCGAGTCCATAGCCGCGCATATTCTGGATTAAATAAATCCGAAAAGTTCAGACCTGAATGTGCAGGTGAGTAACGCGATGATATCAAATATATACTCGCACAAGTCAGCGAAAATCAACGAATTAACCGTGAAAGGTCCATAAACAGCAATTGAATACCGAATCAGAGACTACAGATCCCCGTTCCAAGTTCTCTTCTTAGCAAAAATAGAATATGAGAACCACCACCCATACACCAATCTACGACACGCAACACCAAAATGTGAACATGATTCAAAGAATCTCTAATGAACGATCAGAACTCATAAATTGTTCTTCTTTTTTCATTTTCTTACTGCTCTGAAATCAATTATTATAACTAAAGTAATTATATTACTATTTACACATAATTACAACAAGACGTATATTTATTATAGTAGATATACAATATATTTAGAAACAGAGAAAAACTTAATAGAATACACACATATAAGTAAGATCACATATATATAGTATAGAAAAGAAAATAGGAATAAGAGTATATAAAAATACTATACCATAAAGGACTAGGTGATAGATGATCTTGTTAGAGTAGATACAGATTGACGCGTGGCCAATAATATATATATATATATATAATATAAACTATATATATATATTAATATATATTATATATTATATATATAACCCTAGGTACTTAAAAGCTTTTATGGATATGTCAAAGTATAATCGATCTAGGCATTATAAATCTGTTTAACAGACTAACAAGCTCTCTTTGGCCTTAAAACGTACGCTAACTACAACTCTATATAAACCTGCGCAGAAATATAAAATACAGGAAAAGGAATTACATTGGGGCGGACATCTGGTAAAATTTTAGTGCGAAATGTAAAAAAAAAAAAAAAAAAAAAAAGAAAAAAAAATACAAGAAATCATATCTCGAAAGAACTACAATAAATAAAGGCCGAATTGGAAAACATTCGTAAATGCGAAAAATCTTTGTAGGAAAAATAGTAAAAAATAAAAAAAAATAATACGAGAACCTAAAGAGATTAAAATATAATTGACATTTTTTAGGAGCAGGGGCAAGTATATATATATATAATTATCTAATATAATATACCTCTAATAGAGAGCGTATACGAAAGCCCGTACTGTATCTAAGATATTACGAGAAGTAAAGAAAATAATATGTAAATGAAGATTATACCTACAGTATATTAGATCTTAATTATTAATTTTAATGAAAATGAGAGTTGAAAAGAAAGGGTTTCATCTTAACAAATATTACTTATATAGAAATTTAACTAAGTAAAGCAAAAGCATAATAGGGGATAAGTTAAGCATATAGTAATAGATCAGTATGAGCGAGAGCTTATTATACCATTAATATTATTTATATCAGGAGATTAAGGTTGGACAATGTGTAAGACGGGATTTGACACTTCAACACTGAGAGGGGCGCAGAACCACGGGGAAACAGTGTTAGTAATTCAGGGGGGAGCATTTCCATAACCCGTATGGAGGAGGCGGAGAGGAACCATCACCGCTGATATGAACGCGGGCAGAGATAGCAATGAGAGAGGGTCTCGAGCAGACCGAACAGAGCGAGGGAGGAGGAAATTAGTCCTACCTCCCGTAGTCCCCGGAAATGGCCGAGAGACCCCACTCGCATGGCGGTAATACCCTTGGGTATTCTTTTAGTTAAAAAAAGAGCCAAACTTATAGAAAGTCTATTTATGAGACCGAAATACACTCCAATTAAAGAGGTGCTAAAGAGGACTACTTCTAATCATAACCAACTCATATCGAGCAATAATTTTGATCATACACCCAACTTTTTCTCTACTATCAATACGAATATCTACGGTAGGAAAGCAAATAAATTGATTCACGCTCTGAGTCGCCAGTATAGTAGCTATCGACGTTCTGAGACTAACATATAATTATGAATCACATAGGCCAATAATGCTATAATAGGAAAAGATATATAACAATAACTTGAGAGGAATAAGAAAATAGTAGATATAATGAGGTATATAGTATATATATAATAGAAGGTAAAAAATATAGAGAGGAATGCCAGAAAATCATAGTCCAATTACTATACAGGTTGAGTTATAAGAGGTAATAATAATAGTAGTAGAGTAACTACATATACGACAAGAGTAATTGGACTACTTATTTCTAGATTATGGTAGATATTTAAGCTTATACTTTTTTTTATTTTAGTTAATTTTCAGAAGTGATCCAAACGTAAAATTTTATATCCAAAAGAGTATATTGTGCTCATTGGGTTGACACAAGGTCGTTATCATTTTTTCGTTACGGTTTATGACGGAAATTAGAGTGTAGTGATTGTAAACTAATATCATCATATGTTATAATACAAATATAATATAATATATAAAAATTAATAATAAATTATAATAATAATATATATATATTATATAAATAATAGAAGTTTAATAAAACAATATATTATATGTATATATAAAAAGAAACTTATAATACAATAGGATATAAAAAACAATGTCGCCGCACACCCTAATTAAACCAAATAGTTTAATTACACTTTAGATATAGGGGAATATCTGTTCAAAATGAATATATTGTACACAATTATCAAAAATATAATAAAATTAAATTATATGCCCTTTTTTGCAACATAGTTATATTTATATTATACAGTATTACTCGTCAAAGGGATACAAATTCTAGTACCAACTAAAAATATATAACTCCCTATATTCTCGTCGCTGATATTCACCCCATCACAAAGTCTCTACGTATTTCTATTCTTCACACAACTTTAATAATGTCTCCTTTAAAGTAATCTAGGCATCATGATTATTTGAACAAGAGACTTTAAATATATTTTAATGTGTTTTATATATAAATATATATATATATATATATATATAATATATAATATATATAATATATATATAATATTTTAATATAATAATAATTATTATTATTAATATAAAAAAATATATATATATATTTATAATATTATAATATATATATAGATATATAATGTATATATATACTGTAAATCTGTAGTATTAATATAAGAATTATATATAAGATTTTTTATATAAAATAATATAATACATTATATAATAAATAAATATATATATTAATTAATATTAATATAATATATAAATATATATATATATATACATATATATATATATAATACTAATATATATATATATATTAATATAATATATATATATTAATATATATTAATATATATATTATAGCACAACCCTATCGCTCATGATCTGGAAACGCTCACTGATAATAATAATATAAAATATATATATATATTAAATATTAATATTAAAGTATATATATATTAAAATATATATATAATATATATTATATAATTAACATAAATTAAGTATATAAATCTCAAACCCCCACCTCACCTTCATATATATAGAATTTATTATAATAATCACCACCAGCCTCTAGAAAAGAGCCCTATAAAAAATCTCAAAAACGTCACTATACTATCTACCGTATATTTATTTATTGTTTCTAGCGAAAAGGAATACAGAATACTGGCAAACAATTTACCAAGGAAACTGTAAAAAAAAAAAATCAAAAAAAATGAATAAATAAAATACACATCATCACATCCGCAAACCTCTAACACTCGCAGGAAAAAATAAATATACATATTTTGCAATCCTTGTAAAATTTTACGTTGACAAATGTTATAAATATAAAAATAATAAAAAATAATAAAGAATATTAGAAACCTTAAAATTAGGACTATTTATAATATTAGGAGGAGCTGGGACATAGTACATATATATATTTAATAATTATAATTATATAATATTTAATACTATATAGTATTTAACTACTCCTCCATATATTATTACACAATATATAAACTTTATAGTATATATTATCGCAAATTAATATATAACTTGCATAAACATCTTTATCGTTCTTTGTTCCACACCCCATACTACCTATATAATATATACCTATAAATTACAATGTAAATCGATGGAAATGATAATTTAAAATTAGTTATATTTTAATATATTAACAAGTATGAATACTATAATATTACGGTAAGTATGACTAACATTATTTACGAGTTGATTACTATATAGCTAGTATGATATACCTATAGATATATAATTAATATATACTTCTAATAATAAATATATATATTTTATCTAAAAAATATATAAAAATATATATTATAAGATAATATAATATAGAAAATAAAAGTAAATAAGATAGAAGTAAAATGTTGAATTTGAATTTATGCATTCTGTATCATCTTGCCTTGAAGACAATTGTTGAATTGTTATTGAATCTTTCATTCACCTTCACCGACCATTCAGAACTTTCATTAGATAATATCGCAAGATCGTAAACCTTCCCTGTCGTAAATTAAGATATTTATAATATTCCAGGTCGAAAAGTTCTTCGCGCATGAAGATTTATGTAAAGGTATTAACAAAACCAATGTAGGGGTCCGAGCCGACGGGGAACACAGAGGGGACGTTTTCCATACCCGTAGGGGGGGCAGAACCCCCCGACACGTGATCCTACATATACATCAGATATATAGCGGGTTCCGTAAGACCCACTCTCCAGTCTAGTGGAATAGCCTACCCGTGAGGTTGCACTCTGAGCCGATAACCCCTATGACTCCGCCATCGGTTGGGGCGTGTAGTTGTCCTCTTTGGCGTGTATTTCTTTAGGTATAATATAGAGAAAAAAAAGCAAAATTTAAATAGAAAGCATTTATTTTCACCGAGAGTTAATCCAGTTAGAAGAGTTGTATAAAATCAGCTAATCTACAATCCATATGATCTAGTTTTTGAATAGGAGTTCATTTTGAAAAATAATTCTTATTAGATGTTTTTTTTTCTATGTTCTACAGTTGTTCTCAATGTTCTAAAAGATTGTTAAATTCACCGGATCCCAAAAAGATTCCTTCGCTTCTATGTAGTTTTACGAATTATTTTTATTATTTTTCTATTTTTTTTTTTACATTTTCCGGACCGTAAAATTGGACCAGCATTCCGCCAATGATCCTTTTTGCCTGCAGTATTATATTTTGTAGATATGACGTTGTGTATTTGCTAAATCCTAATCAATTCTCACTACTAATAATGTTAAATAATCCTTAATTAAAGTAGTTAAAGAAATATTGAATATATTACATCTATAATAGAATAATATATATATATAATTAATATGGATTTATAATTATTTGTCAATTATAATAAATATTCATCACCTGGGGAAAGGATGTAGATAATTATATATATATATGGAAGTATATAATGATATACTTTTGGTTAGATCTGAGGACTTTTATATTATTTTTATAAAATATAAATAAAAATTTTATCGAAAAATTTATAATAATTCAATTTTATTATAATGTTATTATTTTATTAGTATATTTTATAATGTGTGTTGAATAAATGTATAGATATATAATATATATAAAATTTTATTATTTATTATAACATTTATATGATATACTATCATTTGTGTGAGTTTAGTTATGAGTGAGTTGGGTAGTTAAAAATATATAAAAATTTTGATTTTTGAGGAAATTATTAAAATGCAAGTTTGATTAAATATTAATTTATATTCTGAAAAGCATCAATATATATATTAATAATATTTTATATATAATATATTATCCTGAATTAACGTTGAGTATATTATTTAAGAGTCACACACATCCATAGTATTTCTATTAGTTATAATAAAATCATATATAGAGAACAGGATAAGTACAGGTTATAGCCAATAGAAATCATATATTATTGAATAATAGCCCAGAAACGATTCTGAGCTAACCAATATAACGAAGTAAATAGTAAATAATAATGAGTGGACTATTTTTTGTGGTTGTTTATATTCACTATATATAATATCGAGACAGACAAAGATATCTATAATAAATATTATATATAGTATGTACGATTATTTGAGATAATGTAGATTGTATGGTTTTTTATCTGTAAATACATGATTGAATATTATATTAAGATAAAGTTTGGTCAATATAAATAGTATTATCGATTTATATGGCTCCCCACGGTGATTAATCCCGATATCTTGACCCAACGAAGAGATAAAAGTATTTTTAGGTTGGGTAGAGAATGTTATCTTATACCAATTCTAGATATAAATTGTATAGCACTACAACCCAAAGTAAATTATACAATAGAGAATTAATATGAAATTTATATAATTATATACAGATAATAAAGATATGGCCTAAAAATGACACCTTTGATATGAGATACTAAGTATTGAAATATACTCAATATAGAAATCAGCAGCGATGAACCTACATGAGTACGTCACATATATATATAACTCAAAATAGAGAAATAAATACCTAAATTAGTGCAACTACACAATACATGACTTAAGAAAATAGAGAGAATAAATAATGAATATAAGTAATAATTGTTATTATAAAATAATTATAAAGTGGCACATTTCGCCATAGTTAATAATCACGCGTGTCTACCACTCAGCTAGTATAGATCGTCTATCCGCTCTTAAGAGAGCGACCATTAACCGGTCGGAATAGCCTAAGGTCGACTTACGTCAGAAGAGCGAGAACTTGACACGGTGCGTAGCAAGAAACAGAAAGTTCCTGCGCGCTCTTGTGTTTCCTGCACACTTTGTTAAAAATCAAAAATAAGGTTACTATAAGAATCCTTATTAACAGCGAGAAATAAGTCTATTTTGACTATTTTTGTGATATAACTATAATATACTTGTTAATTAAGACTTATTGTTTTATATAATTTTCACTAAACACAAATAATGTAGTATATCCTTAAGCGTACCACATAAGATAAGAAATAACATTAATTGATTCTAGACGGAATTACAGTACTTCCATGAATTCGTCGTCCATGTACCGAAGCCATGTGCAACCTTGAAGGAGGTGGTGGGGAAGAATAAAGTAATGTTCTATTAGTTCCATATATAGATTACTGAGCATGGAAGAAAGTGAGGACCCCATGATCAGGCCCTGCTTTTGTTTGAATAAATATTGATTGTGTTGAAAAAATTGTTCTAAAGTGAGAAGGATGAGCTGTTTTATGATGGGAAAAGAAAATTGTAAGTTGATGTTGTTGTCGGTTATGTATTTTGTTAACAGATTTAAAGCTTGAGGTACTGGAACAGAAGTAAAAAGAGAGGTGACATTATAGCTGATAAATTTGTATGTTTTCGTGTTGAGAAAGGTTGTTCTGTGTATAAAATCTTCAGTGTTTTTTAAGTGTGAATTAGAAATTGTATCTAGAAGAGTCTTGAGTTGTAGAGATATCCTTTGTGCTAACTTATAAGTGTGAGTGTTAGCGTTGGTTATGATGGGGCGTAGTGGTATGTTGGGTTTATGTGCTTTTGTTACACCGTAAAATTGGGAAATTTGTGCCATGTATGCATTATGTTTTTTTTTAGGCTTGGGTAGTTATTTAGAATAGTCTTGAGTGTGTTATTGAAAGTCTGTTGTGACTGTTTTTGAGAAATTTTTGTCAGAGGTTCATAAGTGTTTGTATCCTTTTGTGTTATACTCGGTTGTATCTATTATGACTATATTATTACCTTTATCAGCTCTGGAGACCACTATATTATTGTTATGCTTGAGGCGGCTGAGTGCACGGTAGAATTTTTCTGGAAAATCGGTGTTTGTAATTGAGCCTAGGATTGGCGAAAAAATCATGCCCTTCATGATGTTGTTGTTGCAGGATTTGAGTTGATCTGTTCTTTCTCATTGGCCGCGGATTTTAAAAGACTTAGAAAAATCTGCATGTGCGTGTGTCTGTCTGTTATTAGCTTTAACAGGACAGCTGAAAAAAATATTATATCACAATATCACATTGATCATCAACCATACTTAACAAAACAAACTAAAAATAATAATAATAATAATAAAATAATAATAATAATAATAATAATAATAAATGAATACATAGATACATAAAATATAACTATAAAAAAATAATAATAATAATAATAATAATAATAATAATAATAATAATAATAATAATAATAATAATAATAATAATAATAATAATAATAATAATAATTAAGAACATTTTAATTAACAAAATTTAAAACTAAATCAAATATATCGTTTTATACTCGGATGAATTTTGCCCAACTACGAGTCAAGATATTAATCAATTTGAAAGATTTTTGCACTTAATGATATAATATAAACAAAGGCTGCAGTAATTATTAACTTTGGTTACTCAGACTCCGAACTTGAATATAACTGTGCCAATAAACGTAAATCAAGACCTGACCTAGTTGGATCTACGTTGCCGTAAACTTAGACCTAAGCTGACTCATTATAAGCCTGACTCCCTAGCGCTACCACGATCGTTCTCTAGCGCAGTGGTTCTCAACGGGGGGGTACCAACCCCTGAAGGCGGTATTGAGGCGGGGGTGGTGAGAAGCTGGTATTTGATGGGGGGAATAAAGAGAGCGGTATTTTGGAGGGGGCGGTAAAGGGCGGTATTGAGGAGGGGGCGGTAAGGGGGGGGGTATGGGGGAGGGGGGGTAAGGGGGGGGCGGGTATTGAGGAGGGGCGGTAAGGGGATGATTACAAAATAAAATTAATTCATATATATATATATAATATATATATATTATATATATATATATATATATATATATATAATATATAATATATTATATAATATAATACTAATATAGTATATAATATTATATAATATTATAATATATATAAATATATATTATTATATTATATATATATACTATTATATAATTTATATATATATATATATATATATATATATATATATATATATATATAAATATAATATATATATTACTATATATTATATATATAATATATATATAATTAAATATATATTATATATAATATATATTATATATATTATATATATATGTGTGGTGTGTGTGTGTGTGTGTGTTGTGTGTGTTGTGTGTGTATATGTGGCATTTGGATTACAAAGCTCTCAACCGAGTTGAAAATTGCATGAAATTGAGTAATAATAAGAAATTATATATTGGCAACTTATTAGCAGGAAAGTATGATTTTGTTTTTTTTTTATAGACATATGAGAAAGTAAATAATATTATATATAATATTATAATTATAAATATATATATATATATATATCCATAACTTTTACCTATATAATATATATAATATATTTTATATATATTATTACTTAATCTCATATATCATAATATATATATATTTTTATATATATATATATATTATATTATTTATATATATATATAATATATTATATAATATATATATATATATATATTATATATATATATTATATAATCATATATATACTTCGCGAATGTAGGCACCATCCAGAAAGTGCCAAAACACTATAGATACCCCCTAAACACAATCTAGCTTTAAGCAGAGATGCAGACGCGTTACCTTTCGCAAATTTGGCTCCTTTTTGAAATCGTGCCTTAAGCTTTTTATTCAGCGGAGCACTTACGAATATATAATCGTGTTTAACGTGTGATTATTAACACTATGTCTCAGCAAAAATAACAGTCGCGATATTCGTCAGAGTGATGCTGAAATATGGATTCATTCATTCTCATCGATGAAAAACTTGACAATGTCCTTTAATCGTAAGAAGACTCTGTTCTAACTGAAACCTACTGAAGCCTTCTCGATTACAAGAACAATCTGTCAATAAGATTCGCCAAATAATGTCAAGCTCGTCTATTGATTCGTTTCAATAGGACATAAAGATGGAAGTATGCAAGGGAGACCCATGTAAGTTAATGTTCGAAAAAAGTTTCAATCAATATTTTTCTCCTTCTTGCTCCTTAAAAGTGTCTTTGTTGATTGCCAAGTGTGGCAAATCCAAATTGAAGAAAAACAAAAAAATATATAATAATGCTGTTAAGGTACCTTGTATACTCTGATGATGTTCCAGTGCAAGCACGTAATGTAGCCTACCATATGAGCAATTAGTTTCAGTTCGAGAAGGATGACTTGAGACGGCCCCTCTATATTGAACAGAATCAAAATCTTTGTAAGATATATTAGACAACACACTTTGCATTACAGATCGACGGACGAATCAACCCTCAGTGATAATGTAGCTTTTATTATTAGCATATAAGTTACGTATTACATACATAGAACACTGGCGCGATGAATGAAGCAAAATGATGTTCGCCTAAACAGCTTACCACACACTGACACTAAAGGTTCTCTACTATTCCATTGTAACTTTTTAAGTGTAATTAACGAAAAAGACATTCGATTATCTAAAATTCCTTGCATGTGGTACTGACGGTGCTGCGGCTAATGATGGTCGATATCGCAGTTTTTAAGTGCACTGTTAAAGCAAACTGTTCCGGAGGTTGTGCTGTTCATTGTGTCATTTCACGCGTCAAAACTATTTTAGTTTGGCTAAAAAATTTAAAGCGCGGGAAGAATTTATATGAGCTCTTAATGTGTGTCATTTAGTTTGCCGTCAATAAAATCCAAATGCCACTTCCTTTGAAATGATCGTCTTAATTTCTGCCCAGCTTTGTGAAGAAAAGAGAGGCATTTGAACGATTATTGGTACACACGGGGTTCTGGCGATTATTTTAATGAATTGTTTACTGAAAAAATTCGTGAATTTTGGATTAAAACAATTGAATTTCTCGACACAGCTGACCACAGCCTCGCCAATTCATTAAAAGAATAAAGACGAACTGATGTTGCTTACCTTTCTGAAATATTTTTGATAAGTTAAACGAAGTAAATAGAAGCTACAAAGGTAAATAAAATGAATTCAAAACAAAAGGATTTATACCGTGGCTTTTATAGAGTAAACTAAGTCTTCTGAAGGTAATTATGCCGTAAGAGATTAGCGTCCTTTTCCTAACCTTTCTAGCTGTTTGGGAGAAAAATGAAACTGCAGGTAATGACTTGGAAGTTTACTGTTTTCACTTAAATAAGCTGAAAGAAGACATGGAAACTAGATTTCAGGATATTATTGCGCTTCAAATACCCCAATGGGTATTCAACCCGTTTTCAACAGATGTGACTGCAACCAATATTTAACAGTCCATGCAGGAGCCAATAGACCTCAAGCATGACAGTACATGTCAAAATTTATTTAAATGAGCTTGGATACGAAGTATTTTGGGTGAAAAAAAAAGATTCGTATCCTCTTCTATAGGAAGAAATTAAAGTATTGCTTCTGGCTTTTTCTTCAACGTATCTCGTCGAAAAAGGCTTCAGTGTTGTCACACATATTGAAATCCAAAGCCAGAAACAAATTGGATATTACTCAGAAGGTGAATTCAAGATTGAATTGCATAAGTACATTCATCTCTTCCTGTTCAATTCGATTAATGTGCATGTCCATCAGGCTTCAAGGCAGCCACTATGTCAATAAATGATAAGTTTTAAATCGAAAATAAATTTTTCCAAGGAATAATTGTGAGTACTATTTTTGATAATAATAATAATCATTAATCATTATAAAATAATAATAATAATAATAATATAATAATAATAATAATAACAAGACAATAATATTAATAATAATAATAATATACTATATATAATAATAATAGAAAATAATAATATAATAATAATATAATAAGTAATATAATAATAATAATGAATAATAAAATATAATATAATAATAATAATATAATAATAATAATATAATATAATAATAAAATAATAAATAAGATATTAATAATAATAATAATAATCAATAATAAATAATAATATAATAAACATATAATATAATAATATAATAATAATAAATATAATAATATAATAATAAAAATAAATAATATAATAATAATTAATAAATATAAAATATAATAATAATAAATAATAATAATAATAATAATAAAATAATAATAATAATAATTATAATATAATAATAATAATAATAATATAAAATAATAATAATATATAATAATATAATAATATAATAAAATAATAATAAATAATAATAATAAAATATATAATAATAATTAACATATAATGGTTTTGAAGCTGCACCAACAATGTCACGGAATATAGATAGCTTTATTAAGCTATTATTATTAAGAGATGGGTTGATAGTTTTGATAAAGAAGGACTCCAAGATCTTCTCGGCCGTTTCTGATGGAAATGATTTGAGTATCGAAAAGTTTTTTGAGGAGATTGGGTGGTCCTGTGACATGGCATGCTCTCTTATGGCCGACATATTTGGGTGGATAAAGAGCCGACCCGTGCCGAAATGAGTGACCTCTGTCTTAATATCCTAAACATAATTGTTAGGATAAGTTCAACCTAGTCAAAGGAGTTGCAGTCTCACACAAATATGTAATTACAACACAGCATCTAAAAGCAGGCAGGGGATTCATTCCGTTGGAGCTGAAGTACGAGTCTATACTATGGGAATTAAGGCAATTAGTCAAGAAAGAGCCCAAAGTCTTATCGAAAATAGTCTGGGGAAACAGATTTATTGTAAAGAAAGTTATTAAAAACTCCATTCCTTTATGAAAGGATAACTAACCAATTGGAGCAAATTTTTATATGCTCTATCTATTCTAAAGTAGATACCTGCCCGCTTATATCCAAAGGAGATATAGCTGAAATAACTACTGAAATAAATAACAACCTTAAGATCATTTGAACGCTATTAAAGGAGAGTCTTAAAATAAGCACACATAACCCTAATAAATAATATATATATTATCTATATATATATATATATATATTATATAATATATATATATATTATATATATATATATTATATATATATTATATATATATATGTAAGAACCAACAGACAAGCAACGATATAGGTAAATAAAGTAGTTGAGAAACACATATTGAGGACAAAAAAGGACTAGGGAAAGTAAATTTTATTCCTATTATTTTGAAATTAAATAAAATTTCAAACGCGCAAACACACACACACTCACACACTCACACACACACCAGCACATTCACATACAGTGGTTTAATGCAGTTAACAAGAAAGTCGGAATCACATTAAATAGTTTAAAAGAGACGGCGAAAGCATCACAATGTTTTGTATTTTTTCGCCCTTCTATAAACTAAAATGATACTCTTAATTTACGTTCAAATCGATGAATGTGTGTGTGTTTGTGTGTGAGTCTGTGTGTGTGTGCCATTATTCTAAATTGTGAGGAGTTAGGAAATATTTTTTTATTTAAAAAAAAAATTTATTATAGAATTTTTACATTTCCGGGAAATTTGACGCGAAAAGTTCTGAGAGAATTAAAATATTCTTATTGTAAAATTTTATATTTTATATTATCTTGATGTAATTTTATACTTCACTTAAATCAATAAGAAATATAATTTTCAAAGGAAATTATAATTAAATTCAGATTTTGCAAATTTTGTTTTAGGGGTCTTAATTATTATTATTATTATTATTATTATTATTATTATTATTATTATTATTATTATTATTATTTTATTATTATTATTATTATATATAAATAAAATTATAATATTATTATTATTATTATTATTATTATTATTATTATTATTATTATTATTATTATTATTATTATTATTATTATTATTATTATTATTATTATTATTGTTATTATTATTATTATTATTATTATTATTATTATTATTATATTATTATATTATTATTATTATTAGTTATTCTTTATTATTGTTATTATTATTATTATTATATATTGATATTATTATTACTTATTTAATTAATTATTATTAATTATTATTATATATTATTATATTATTATTATTATTATTTATTATTTTATTCTTATTAATTATTATTATTATTGTTATATTATTCATTATTATTATTATTTATTATTTTAAAATTAATTATTATTATTATTATTTATTATTATTATTATTATTATTATTATTATTATTATTATTATTATTATTATTATTATAATCATCGTCATCATGATCATCATCATCATCGTTTCAGTTATACATTTAATTTTTAATTTTTTAGGTTGCAATCTATACCTAAAAAATGTATTTGATTTTTTAATTTTCATTGAAAAACAAGCAAAAATATTTATCCCCTTTTCTGTATTTCCATACGATCCTGGACCCTTGCAGATGTGTCAATTACTGCAAGGGTCCAGGATCGTATCTTAGCATGGTGAAAGTAACTTAGGGTATTTAAAAAGTACAAATCTTGAATTGCAGGGTATTGGCATTTCACTTATTAATAATATCCCCCGGTCTGTATTAGTTATTCATCAACTGCGCGTACCCTGTTGGCCTATCGCTTCGAGTCGCGAGCGGGAGGAACCGTAGTAATTCTCTTCTTGGACAGAAGAAGTATTCTCGGTTTCTCTTTGTCTCGTCGTAAGCGTAGTGGTCAACCATGCACGCTCATCTGATAAGGTCCAGGATCGTATCCTAGCATGGTGAAAATACTAGGGGTATTTAAATACAAATTTGATTGCAGGGTATGTGCATTTCACCTATACATAATAACCCCCCGGTCTTGTATTATTATTCACCATGCGCGGTACCCTGTTTGGCCCTACGTTCGAGTGCGAGCGGGAGGAACCGTAGTAATGCTCTTCTTGGACAGTAGAAGTATTCTCGGTTTCTCTTTTGTCTCGTCGTAGCGTAGTGGTCAAACACATGCACGCTCATTCTGCAGGGTCCAGGATCGTAATCTAGCATGGTGAAAAATATACATTTAGGGGTATTTAAATATAAATTTGAATTGCTAATATATCCCATATATACTCTATATATATACTATATAATATATAGTATATATATTATATATTATATATATATAAATATACTATAATATATATATATATGCTATATAATATATTATACATATATAATATATATATTATATATATATATATATATTCTGATAGAATTGCCTTATGGACTTACGGAGGTAACGAGAGCTACGGTGAAATCTGTGTAATGGATAGTCTTATATGAGTGCTCTGTACTTGATCATCGAACTTAATAGGGGATGACTCAGCTTCTAGCTCCTTTGCTATAATTGGTGGATGCAGTTATCGACTACGTGATCATGCGAGAACTATATTAATTAATAATATATACAATATATATAATATTATATTATTATTATATAATATATATATTATATATATATGTATAGTATTATATATTATATAAGTATAAATAATTATGAGTATGAATATATATATATCTATATATATATAAATATATATATTATATATTATATATATATATATATATTAATGTATATATTATATATATATATATTATAATATAAATAATATATATATATATAGTATATAATATATCTATATATAATATATTATATATATATATAATATATATTATATAAATATAGTATAATTATATATATATATATTATTATAACTTATATATATATATATAAAATATATAAGTTTATGTGTGTGCGTGTGTGTGCTAAACTTTGTTGTCTGGTGTGTATGTGGTTGTTTATTTTTAAGCTTCCCCTTTAATAAAGTTCAAATGATCTTAAGTTTGTTGAAATAGAGAAGAGGAACTTTGTAAATAAAGGTTTCTTATATTATGAAGCAATAGAAATTAAAACTAATATTAAGCTTAAATACTTAAGTAAGTTAATTAATCACCTAAATGCAGCACACTACAGCTTGTTAGTGAATGCGGCAATGCGCGTTAGAAGTTACTTAAAATGTAATGTTTATTTGTTTTCTTTTTATATATTTATATATATTAGATCATCTTTTATTTTACTTGATGATGTGTGTCTGTAATTTAAGATTAAAATCTAGAATTCTAGGGTACTAAGCAATTCTGCCCCAAACTCTGACTCAAACTCCATCTCAACCTCCATCTCAACCATTTTAAAATTACATGGATCTAGATTTTGGCTCTTGTCATCATAATATTATATGATGATTGGGTTCCAAAAAAAATTACGCTCCAGCTTCAGTTCCCCCTCCCCCCAAAAAAAAAAAAATTTTGTAGCCTGTTTCGCTTTAAACTTTGCAGCTCTAGCTCCTGACTCCCGAGCCTTCTCTTCAACTCTAGTTCTAAGTCCTAATAGATTTTAAAATTCTTTTCCGGTTAGCTAACATCATGGAATATAATAGTTATATTTTATTTCTTCTTAATAATTAATTATTGTGTAAGAGGAAGAATAATTGTAAAAAGTAATTTCTTTTACATGTGTGTAGGAAGAAAGAAAGTGCACTTAGGCTACTCCAACAAAGAGAAAAATCGAATTGCAATTGAATATAATGAAACTGGGGTTCATAAATAGGTGAGCTATTCATTATTTTTAATTAATGCTATTTATTATTATTATTATTATTATTATTATTATTATTATTATTATTATTATTATTATTATTATTATTATTACCACGCAAGAATATAATTAATCAAAGAAAGTATAATTTCTTTCCATTGCATGACAAGTGAAGCTCTTTAACAAGTCAAGAAAGAAAGCCCATTGCTTACCACCCATATATACCTTTTAGTGAGAACTCGTCACAGTCAGAAAAATCCACCCTGAGCTTCACGGGACCGCGACGGATTCTCATTATGGCATCTCGTCAATGTAAGAGTTTACATCTCTTGGCCCAGGTAGCCCACATCCTCTGTAAACCCTGCCATTCCTCATATTATTACATCTTTCTTCTCGTCTCTGCAAACTCACTTTCCTCTCCTCAGGCATTTCCTTTACTGATTCAATCCCACTTTTTCTTGGGCCTCCCAGCCGTTTGATTCCCCAATGCATTCACCACAATACATCCACGCTTCAACCAACCAGGAAACTATCATCCATCCTTTCCACGATGACAAACCATCTCAATGTACTCATTTATTTTCTCTAATTTACTCCTTTCTTCACACCACACAACTCCCTAATGCGTTCATTCCTCATTTTATCAATTCTTCTCACACCTAACACATCCCAAAGATTGTCCATCTGAACACATGGTACTTTAGATCACCTCCTATTCCAAGACAAAGTTCACTATAGTGGTACAGTGCAACTGGCACTTTTTCCATGTACTAAGACCGTAGCACACTCAAGACTTGGTCCTTTTACATCCGATTTAGTTGCACCAGACACCTTCCTGCAATTCACAACTTCCTACACGCTCTGCATCCATTCGTTCCCTTTTCATCTAACATATATCCTAAATACTTAAACTCTGACACTTGTTCCAGTTGCTCACCACATTCAACATAACTGCTTCACACCACGAGGACTGTCCTCATAACCATAACCTCTTATCTCGTTTTACTTTCAAACCCCTCCTTTTACACCCTTGCCAAATCCCTCTACCAATCCTCTCAAACTCTTTTCAGATTCACCACACAAAAACAGATCATCTGCATATAATAGGTTGGGCACCCTCCACTCTTTTCCATTCTCCATCATTCTAACACCTTCCCCTGCCACCCCCACCTCTACTTATTTCCTAACCCCATTCATATACAATTTGAATAACCAAGGAGACATAACACATCCCTGCCTCACTCCGCTATTAATATTAAATAATCACCTTCAACTCCATTTATTCTTACACACGCTTCACTTTCGTCATACATACTTTTGATTCCTTTTAGAAGCCTACCGCCAACACCATGTATAACTCACACCTGCCACAGAGCTTTCCTATTAATCCTATCATACATATGAGGCAAAGTTAGTCCTAATTTATTCTTCTTCATAATTTTCTCAAGATCAACGGTTACTGTTTTTCAATGTAAAGATTTTGATCCACACATCCTCTACCACTTCTAAACGCACCTTGTTCTTCACTAATCAGCCCCCTCAGTCACTCGACCCACTCTTTCGACCAAAAATAACAGCATATATCTTCCCTAAATAAATAAATAAAAAAAAACAGTAAATAAACTAATTCCCCTATAAATCTTACAGTTACCCTTATCCGCCTTACCCTTATATAAGGGTATTATTATTATTTTTATTATTATTATTATTATTATTATTATTATTATTATTATTATTATTTATTATTATTATTATTATTATTATTATTATTATTATTATTATTATTATTATTATTATTATTATTATTATTATTATTATTATTATTATTATTATTATTATTATTATTTTTATTATTATTATTATTATTATTATTAGTAGTAGTAGTAGTAGTAGTAGAAGTAATAGTAGTAGTAGAAAAGAAGGAGCATAAATAAGATTACAAAGGATGAAAGACGAAAATTATTTACCAGTAGTAGGTAGAATATTTTAAAATTGTAAATTAAGTTTCAGATGAGATAAAAACTTTTTCTTTTACCCATTCTATATGAGCGCTTAAAATAGGTCAATGAGGGCGTTTAAAACGTTCATATGGATGAAACAAATTGCTAATAGTTGAACTATTCAACAACCGCTCATAGAATTAGCCTTATTATTATTTCATAATCTTTTCTTTGCTATTTTAAAGTAGGATTTGCCAAAATATATTTATTAAAATAAGAACAAAAAATGTTATCAAAAATCAGAGTTAAATATATTAAGAAAAAAAAAAACATTTGGGTTAAACTAACTACAGGAAAAGTTGGGGAACATGCAAGGAGTGTTACGACTGATATGTTATTAAGAGGAGGAGGATGTGAAAGGATATAAATTGATAGGAAAAGTGTCAAGTAAGAATAATACCTTCATACCAAGGGTATTTAGAAGGCAAGAGAAAACCTCGTTGGTTAATTATTAGACAAAGAAATTTTTATTTCTACTGCACTATCGATCTTATGCTTTCTAATGTATAGTGATCACTAATATAGTTTATTGTTCTGTTGTTAACAATAGTTTATTTAAATTTTCATGTAAATTTAATTTCTTCTTGTTATTTTTCCAGACTCACGCCATTAAGGGATCAATGGACATCTTTGTATAGCCCAATTGTTGAAAATTTGAAATTACAGATAAGATATAATATCAAACATAAAATTGTGGAGATTAGGGTAAGTATATATATATATATATATATATATATATATATATATATATATATATATATATATATATATATATATATATATATATATATATATATATATATATATATATATATATATATATATATATATATATTCTTTCTTTCTTTCTTTCTTCACCTTCCTCTTTGCCCCAAGATTGGGGGTAAGGTGCTGTACAAGAAGCATCGGAAAGAGAAGAAAAGCAGTGGGAGAACGCATTAAACGTCGAAAAGAAAAGCCCATAGCCTTACCGCCCTCTGTATTTACCGGTAATTAGTGAGAGCTCGTCACGGACAGAAAATCCACCCTAGAGAGCATCATGGGACGACGGACCCTCACTATGGTAAATCGTCAATGTAAGGGTTTATCCCTTGCCCCAGGTGGACCACAACCATGCCCCATACAAAACCCCGCCATTCTCTATCATGCACCTGTATTCTCGCCTCTGCCAAACTCACATTTCTCTCTGCCAGACATTGTTCACCGACCCAATCCACTTTCTCTTCGGTCTCCAGCCGGTCGGTTTCTAACACACTCTCCACTATACATCCGCTTAACCAACCGACTATGATTTCATCCTTTCCACATGACCAAACCATCTCAGCTTTTTCATTTTATTCTCTCATTTACCCCTTTCTTCACACCACTGGCTCTCCCTAATAAGTTCCTTTCACTCATTTATTAATTTATTCTCACACACCTAGCATGCTCCTAGTTGCCAATCTGAACACATTGAACTTTTTAGATCTATACTTCTTATTCCAGACCATAGTCTCACTACCATACAATAACACAGGTAACAACATACCCTCATGCTTAAGACCCTAGCGCACTCAAAGACTTAGTCCCCTTTATATTCACGATTTAATTGCACCAGCAACCTTCCTGCCATTCACAACTTTCCTACTACACTCTGCATCATCCGTTCCCTTCTCATCCAACATATCATCCTAAATATTTGAACTCAGACACTTGCTCCAGCTGCTTTCACCATCTAACATAACTTCACACTGAGGACTGTCCTCACTCAAAAACATAACACCCTCTTATCTACGTTTACTTTCCAACCCCTCCTTTACACACCCTGCAAATCTCTCTACCAATCCTCTCAAACTCTCTTCAGATTCGCCACACAGAACCAAATCATCCGCATATAATAGGTAGGGCACCCTCCACTCATCTCCATTCTCCATCATTCTAACACCATTTCCTGCCATACCCACCTCGAATTCTTTCTTAACCCCATCCATACAAATTGGATAACTTCAAGGAGACGCAACACAACCCTGTCTCCCACTCCGCTATTAATCTAAACCAATCGCCATTGACACCATTTTGTTCTTACACACGCTTCACTATCGTCCTTACATACTTTTGATTCCATTACGAGCTTACCACCAACACCTTATCACTAACACCTGCCATAAACCTTCCCTATTAACTCTATCATACGCCTGGTTGCAAATCCATAAACCTAAATATAATTTTCTTCTTCTTCTCCCTCATTTTTCTCAATCATTTGTTTCAATGTAAAGGTGATCCACACATCCTCTATCACTCCTAAGCACTTTTGTTCTTCACCAATCAGTCCTTCAGTCACTCGACGCACTCTTTCGACCAAAATACCAGCATATACCTTTTCCCTACAGCACTCAATGAAACCTGGCGCCCATAATTTCTACAGTTTCCCTTTTCTCCCTTACCCTTATATAAGGGTACTATTTTTGCTTTCTCCTCAATCCCTTGGAACTATACCCTCCATAAACTTTATTGCACAACTTCCAAATCAATCAATCACCATCTCGCCTCCGCTCTTGATCATTTCACCAGTAATTTATCTATACCTGCAGATTTACCATTCTTAACTTTCTCACTCTACCCATTACCTCCTCCTTACTAATAACCTCATCCCCAAAAATACCTATTCCTTCTTGCACCATCAAACCCACACACATTCACTAACACCTCATCATTACTGTTAATATTGTACAGATTTTCGAAGTGTTCTTTCCACACTCCTCAAATCCCTTTCATCAATTACAGCTTTCCCATCCCAATTCAGTCCCATTCTAACCAGATTCCCATTCTTCTCATTTTTAACCTTTCACGCTTTCCTTCGAAACCTATTCAACAACTATGTCCTCATTCATCCCCTCCCTTCCAAACTGTTCATTTACCTCTTGTTTTCTCCTACATTATGCACCTTTTAGTATTTCTTTTTTTCCTTCTTATATAATTCAAAACCTTTCTTTTGAAAACTTCATCATTTGCTTTTAGTACGTTCAACCACGCTTCTTTTTTTTAACCGCTGTCATCACCTCTTCATTCCACCATTCGCTGTTAACATTCTTGCTTCCTACTTATACACACTTCCTTTGTACTATTGCCTTTGTTTATTAAAAGCTTTACCCTAAACTCTTCCACTTTCAGCCTATCTACGTTCATTCTCTCTTACATACTTATCCTTATTATTTTGTTCACTAACTTCTCCCTCTTAATTTTACCTACTTCCTTTCGTATTACCTTCCTCTCCATCAGAAGCCCCATAACTTAATTTTACATAGAACAACATAATGATTCAATAATCCCATTCCTAAACCCCTCACTGATTTAACATCCAACACATACTTAACATCTCCTTCTTCACCCAACACAAAATCAATCCATACTCTTTCCCTTCGATACCATCTCTACCTACACCAACTCTAGTATACTTATGGATACTCTTGTGTTTAAGAAAGTATTACTTACACACATACCTCTCTCTTCACAGAAATCAATCACCTTCCTACCGTTCTCATTTTCTCCGCCACCCCAAAGATACCTGTTATACCATCCCTTTTTGATCACCTATTCAACCATTCAGGTTCCCAACACTATCAATCTGAAGCTCCTACTCACCCCATCCAGAACATCATTCTGGTTATCCCAAAAAAATCATTGCTCTCTTCAACGTTTCCCTCAGATGGACCACACGTCACAACCACACATACCTTAACCTTTTCAAACTTAAATTTGGCCATTAAATTCTAGGACTCACGCACACAAAGTCTACCATAGCTTTTTACCACAGTCACTCATCAAAATTACAACTCCTTCTCTCCATCTCATTCATTTCCACACACACACATTTTACACCACACCACTTATTTTTGTTTCCTTTCATCTTTGTTTCAGTCACAGCGGGCAAATTTGCGCTTTCTAAATACATCCATCACCCCTCTATCCTCTTCTCAACATTTATTCGTCTGACATTCCATGTACCCATACGATTCATACAATTTCGCCGAAAATTAGAGGCCGTTTGCAGCGATCACGACCATCTTCGAGGCGTGCATCAGCATTCCCTAGCAAGGAATGGGTGGTAGTGGGCAGCTAATATAACTACCACCGCCCCTTGGTCGCCTTCTGACACGCGACTGATAATGGGCGTTCTTTCTCCCCACACACGGGGATATGGTAGTAGGAATGTCTGGTAAGGTGTTATCTAGAGAAAAGGGTGTGTACTTTAATCATGTGTATATGATATGTGTATAAAATAATGGTGGTTAGTAATATGTTGTCTGGAGGATGAGTGTGTAAGAAGATATGCGCAAAAGAGAAAAGTGCACCATTAAAAAAATGGGAGGTAATTTCAACACTTTCAGTATGCGTGTACTCTCCTCTATAATTATATATATATATATATATATATATATATATATATATGCTATATATATATATATATATACTCTATGCCCATATATATATCATATGTAATATATATA
The DNA here is from genome assembly GCA_015478945.1 of Trachelipus rathkii. Taxonomy (NCBI): domain Eukaryota; kingdom Metazoa; phylum Arthropoda; class Malacostraca; order Isopoda; family Trachelipodidae; genus Trachelipus; species Trachelipus rathkii. Next base: position 31,569 of record JABUQX010014227.1, read on the forward strand.
TATAATATGTAGTAATAATAATATATATATATATATGTTGCTATAACTTATAATAATATGTAATATGTATAGCATATATATATATGTAGCAACAACAACTAATAATACATAATAATAATAATAATATATAACTATATAATATAATAATATATATATATGTATATATAATATAATATAACATAATATATATATATATACCGGTAATATATATATATGTATATGTATATATATATAATATAATATATAATAATAACTTCATAATATATGTGTAATGGCCAATAACATATATAGCTGCTTATATATATGCTTCTTATAATATAATATATATATATATATATATATATATATATATATATATATATATATAAATCTTACCTGCTCATATATATGTTGCTACCTGTGTTAATGTATAAGTGAGATTATGGTCTGGAATAGAGGTATAGATCAAAAGTACAATGTGTTCAGATTGACAATCTTGGTTAGGGGCGTGTTAGGTGTGAGATGAATTGATAAAGATGAGGAATGAACGTATTAGAGAGTTATGTGGTATGAAGAAATGGATAAGGAGAGAAGAAATGAAAGTACGTTGAGATGGTTTGGTCATGTGGAAAGGATGGATGATAGTCGGTTGGTTAAGCGGATAGGTAGTGGTGAGTGTGCTGGAATCAACCACAGAGGGTGAAGAAAGAAAAAGTGGATTGAGTCATTAAAGAAAGGAATGCCTATAGAGAGAAATATGTAGTGTGGCAGAGGTGAGAAGAAAGGTGCATAAAAGGAGTGAATGGCGGGGTTTTGTGAGGGGTCTCTCTCTCTCTCTCTCTCTCTCTCTCTCTCTCTCTCTCTCTCTCTCTCTCTCTCTCTCTCTCTCTCTCTCTCTCTCTCTCTCTCTCTCTCTCTCTACTCTCTCTCTCTCTCTCTCTCTCTCTCTCTCTCTCTCTCTCTCTCTCTCTCTCTCTCTCTCTCTCTCTCTCTCTCTCTCTCTCTCTCTCTCTCTCTCTCTCTCTCTCTCTCTCTCTCTCTCTCTCTCTCTCTCTCTCTCTCTCTCTCTCTCTCTCTCTCTCTCTTATATATATATATATATATATATATATATATATATATATATATATTACATGAAATAATACATATATATATATATATACATATATATAATATATATATAATAATATAATAATAATAATATATATATATCTAATAATAATAAAAGTATTATAATAGCAATATATATGAATTTATAATCTTAATAATGATAATATTAATAAAGATTTATAAAAATATTAAGAAAATATTAATAGTAATATATATAATATAAAAAATATGTAATATTAATAATATGTAATCTTAATAGCAGCAATAGTAATAATATAGGTTTATCATAATAAACCCTATAAGAATGTAGGGATATATATATATATATATATAATATATATATAATAATAAAATATGTATACAAATAATATATATATATATATATATATAAATATGTATTTTGTATATATATATATATATATATATAAATATATATATATGTATATTATAACATAATATATATATATATATATATATATATATATATATATGTATGTATATATATATATAATATATATATATATATATATATATATATATATAACTCATATATATATATAATAATAATATATATATATAATATATTAATAATATATATGTAATAATATATATATATATTAATAATAATAATAATATAATATATAATATATATATGTATATATTAATATTAATATATATATATATATATATATATATATATATATATATATATATATATATATATATATATATATATATATATATATATATATATATATATATATATATATATATATATATATATATATATATATATATATATATATATATATATATATATATATATATATATATATATATATATATATATATATATATATATATATATATATATATATATATATATGTGAAAAAAATACAAAATTAAAAATATTTTTTTAAATAATATATTATATAAAAGTAGGCAAAATATATCATAACAATAATATAGTATAAATATACGAGGTAGAGTAAAAAAATTACCGGAACTTTTAACTAAACTTTATTATCGTGTATGTTACAACGTTGTGTAATATGTTGTATTGTGTTTGATACAACATAATACACAATACCACCTTCAAATTACATTCCTTCGGTTGTCACACACTTTTGCCAGCGCTCAAACCACTGCTCGAAACATCGCTGTAAACCATCTTTTGTTACCTCTTTCAACGCACACACCTTAGCACTTTGAATTTCTTCGCCTGACTGTTGTTACCCCTATTAACAGATCTCCCATGTGAGGGAAAAGATAGAAATCAGCTGGAGTCAAATCTGGGGAGTAAGGAGGTTGAGAAAGCACAGGTACGTGGCTGTTCGTCAGATATTCAGAGACCAGGAGTGAACGATGTGCTGGGGCATTGTCATGGTGCAATACCCAATTTTTCGCTTCCCAAAGCTCAGGACGTTTGCGTCGGATTGCGTTACAAAGAAGTCGAAGAATGTCATTGTACATATGCTTGGTAACTGTACGACCCTGAGATATGAACTCAAAGTGCACGAGACCTTTAATGTCAAAGAAGACTTCCAGCATGACTTTCCCCTTTGAGCGATCTGCTCGAACCTTTTGTTTTCGTGATGAACTCGGTGATTTCCACTCCGAGGTCTGACGCTTCGTTTGAGGGTCGTATAGGTAACACCACGTCTCATCGCCATTTATTACTAAATTCAATAACCCTCGATCCGCATCCACCATAGCAATGAGATCCACACTTACGTAGTCCCGCTCTTCACACTGCTCCTCGGTGAGGAATCTTGGGACAAGGTGCATGTCCAAGTCTTGTGCGAAGATCCCGTGACAACTGCTATGAGAAATCCCGACAATATTGGCAACATCATTGATGGTTTGCCTCCGGTCAGTTCGGATTACCTCCCGTATTCTAGCAATGGTGTCATCATTACGCGCTGTTGATGGTCTGCCGACACGCTCATCATCTTCCAGCGACTCCCTCCCTTCTTTAAAGCGCATATACCACTCGTATACTAGGGTTCGCGATAATGATTCATCACCATACACCTCCTTTTAAAATTTGAATGTTCCTGTAAAATGTTCCATAATTTATGACATAGAATTTAGTGTTTGCTCTCTGCTCAAAATGGGCCATTCTTCATTAGCACTTTCCGATAACACAACGATAGTGTTTGAAAGCAAATTGAATTGTAAACACGGACACATGCTCAGCACTGTCATACGCTGCTGATACACGTCCTTACATGTCTGTGCACACATTTCTCACAACATGCGCTTATTACATTGTAAGATATGAAGACTAATCGGAATGTTCTGGTATTTTCTGACTCTACCTCGTATATATATATATATATATATATATATATATATATATGTATATATATATGTAATAACTGTATATATAATATATACTCTTTCTTTTAACCTTTGCTCCTTCACTGCTGCTGCTGTAACTTTATATATATGCTATCATCAAGGGCGATCATCATCATCACCATCCACCTTCTCTCCCCAAGACTGGGGGGTAAGGTGTGGGACATTATTACTAATATTATTATTATTTTTGTGTGTGTGTGTGTGTGTGTTTATTATTATTATTATTATATATATATATATATATATATATATATACATATATGCTATATATATATATATATATATATATATAACTCTTTCTTTAAATACTTTATATATATATATATATATATATATATATATATATATATATATATATATATATATATATAAATAAGACTTGTTTGTGAGAAAACTGAAGATCCCAATAGTTTACAAAAAGCAACTGATTTTATACAAGCTTTCATATATGGTTTTGAAATTGAAGACGCACTCGCCCTTATCAGACTAGATGACCTTTATTTAGAAACATTCGATATTAAAGACGGTAATTATTATTATTATTATTGTTATTATTATTATTATTATTATTATTATTATTATTATTATTATTATTATTATTATTATTATTATTATTATTATTATTATTATTCAGAAGTAATTTAATGTTTTTGTATGTATCATAATGATAGTATTATTCATAATTTTTTTTTTTTACTTTTCTTAAATTTTTTATTTAATATAGTTTAATTCATTTTTTAGATATGAATTTTTAAAAAGAGTTACGAAGAAAGATTGTTTCTAAATAGAAATTTAAATTTTATTTGTCAGTTTATTATTATTGTTATTATGTAATATAAATTATAAAAATTCTGAGACTAATCTTAGAATGAAAAGAGGATGGAAAAACAAATCTAAACATGTTTAAAATTTTTATATTCAAACCTCCCCTTAAATTTCTTATTTCTATTTTACAGTTAAGTGTTCCTTACAAGGAGATCATGTGTCTCGAGCCATTGGGAGGGTCGCAGGAAAGGGAGGCAAAACAAAATTTACAATTGAAAATGCCACTCGCACCAGAATAGTTCTTGCCGATTCCAGAGTACACATTCTCGGGTCTTTTCAGAATATTCAGGTGGCCAGACGAGCTATTTGTGGCTTAATTTTAGGTAAGGATTATTATCTGGTAGTAGTGGTATTTAAAATAGATTTATAAACAATATTCAAAAATTATGCTGAGTAGGTCTAAAATTTTATTCAAATTTAAAAAAAAATAAATCTCATTAATTTGGTACAGGAGAAAAGTGAAGTTCTGAGAACTGAGTAGAATGCGATTTAAATGTAGTATATGTCATTTTCATACTAGATCGGCTAAATCCACACTCGTGAGTGGTGAAAAAAATATTAAAATATTATTTCAACACCAAAAGTTTATAAAAAAAAAAGCAAGAAAATAGAAGCATCTTGCAAGAACGATTCTATAACTTTATGGTTGCAACTTTTAGTCGTAGCATTTATAAACTAATTTGTAATAATATGCATATAACAAAATATATATAGATTATTAGGTAAGAGTAAATGGGGCTTGTCATTCATAGTAAATTATACCATATATCTCTCTTATGAATAAATTTTAACTAAGACATATTTAATATATATGTTTTTTTTAAGTATGAGCTCGTTTAGGCGCATGTTCCATAAAACATGGTGACCAACATTTTCACGTTAAGCGATTTCCAATCTTCAGAGCTTGCGGCAAAGTTCTGCAAACATTGAAATATCAGCAAGACCATTACAAGAGGAGGATGTATTAAATTCTATTTGGCTTGAGTTTGCTTATTTTCCTAATACGGATGTATATATGTATATATGTATATATATATATAACATATATCTATATGTAACATAATATATATATATATATATATATGTATATATATATATATATATGTATACTGTATGCCTAATAACAACATAACCAATATTATATATCTTTCTTCTCTTAACTGCTGCTCTTATGTATGTATGTATAATATATATATATATATATATATGTATATGCTCTTTGTATATATATATATAATAATAATATGTATATATATATATATGTATAATATATATATATATATATATTTCTTTCTTTCTTTCTTTCTTCACCCTCCTCTTTCTCTTCCCAAGACTGGGGTAAGGTGCGCAGCATCGGAAAAATAAAAGCAGTAGGAGAACATGACAAATGTCGAAAGAAAGCCCAGCCTTACCGCCCCCTCTGGACCCATTAATTGGTGAAAACTCGTCACAGACAGAAAATCCACCCTAGAGCTTCATGGGACCGCGACGGACCCTCACTATGGTAAATCGTCAATGTAAGGGTTCATCCCCTGGCCCAGGTGGGCCACAACCATGCCCCCAAACCCCGCCATTCTCTCCTATCATGCACCTTTATTCTCGCCTCTGCCAAACTCACATTTCTCTCCTTCAGACATTCGTTCACCGACTCAATCCACTTTCTCTTCAATGCCCCCATACAAAACCCTGCCGATTACTCTCCACTATACATCTGCTTAACCCAACCGACTATCATTCATCCTTTCCACATGACCAAACCATCTCAACATACTTTCATTTATTCTCTCATTTACCCCTTTCTTCACACCACACAACTCTCTAATAAGTTCATTCCTCATTTTATTAATTCTTCTCACACCTAGCATGCCCCTAAGATTGTCCATCTGAACACATTGAACTTTAGATCTATACTTCTTATTCCAGACCATAGTCTCACTACCATACAATAACACAGGTAACAACATACCCTCATGTAAGACCCTAGCGCACTCAAGACTTAGTCCCTTTACATTCACCAACAGTTTAATTGGCCACCTTCCTGCCTTCACAACTTTCCTACTACACTCTGCATCATCCGTTCACCTTCTCATCCAACACACCCTAAATATTTAAACTCAGACACTTGTTCCAGCTGCTCACCATCTAACATAACTTCACACTGAGGACTGTCCTCACTCACAACCCTAACCTTACTCTTATCTACGTTTACTTTCAAACCCCTCCTTTTACACCCCTGCCAAATCTCTCTACCAATCCTCTCAAACTCTCTTCAGATTCACCACACAAAACCAAATCATCCGCATATAATAGGTAGGGCACCCTCCACTCTTTCCATTCTCCATCATTCTAACACCATTTCCTGCCATCCCCACCTCTAATTCTTTCGATTCCCATCCATATACAAATTGAATAACCAGGAGACATAACACAACCCTCACCACCTCACTCCGCTATTAATACTAAATAATCACTTTTGACACCATTTTTCCTTACACACGCCTCACTATCGTCCTTACATACTACTTTTGATTCCATTGAAAAGCCCTACCACCAACACATATATCACTTTAGCACCTGCCCTGGTACCTATAAAACCTATATACGCCTGTTGCAAATCCATAAAACCTAAATACAATTTATTCTTCTTCTCCCTCATTTTCTCAACCATTTGTTTCAATGTAAAGATTTGATCCACACATCCTCTACCACTCCTATAAAACACCCTTGTTCTTCACCAATCAGTCCTTCCAGTCACTCGACGCACAAACCAAAACACCAGCATATATCTTCCCTAAAACACTCAATAAGCTAATTCTATAATTTCTACAGTTTCCCTTATCTCCCTTACTCTTATATAAGGGTACTATTACTGCTCTCCTCCACTCCAATCCTTCGGAACTATACCCTCCATAAACGCTTTATTACACAACTTCCAAATCAATCACCATCTCCTCCGTTATTGATTAATTCACCAGTAATTTCATACATATACCTGCAGATTTCAAATTCTTCCAACTTTCTCCCACTCTACCCATTACCTCCTCCTTGCTAATAACCTCATCCCCAAAATACCTATTCCTTCTTGCACCATAAAGCACACACATTCACTATCTTCTCTTCATTAATGCCAATATTATGTGATTTTCGAAGTGTTCTTTCCACACTCCCTCACCATTTCATGTTACAAAAACACCATCCCTATTCATATTCTAAGCAGATCTACTTATTCTCATTCTTAACCTTTCGATGCTTCCTTCCAGAAGAGCTTCCCTATTCCCTTGCAAGTCCCCATTCATCCTCCTTCAAACTGTTCATTTACCTCTTCTTTTCTCCTACGTATGCACCTTTTTAGTATTTCTTTTATATATATAATTCCAAGCATCTTTCTTTGAAACTTCATCATTTGCCTTTAGTGCATTCAACCACGCTTCCTTTTTACTTTTAACCGCTTGCATCACCTCTTGATTTTTACCACTCACTGTTAACATTCTTACTTCCCTACTTTAGCACATCCGCATACTTCTTTTGCACTGCTAACAACTGTTTCCTTCATTTGCTCCCAGATTTGTTCAGTTTCAACTTATTTCACATTCAACTGATTTACCTGAGCACTCTTACATACTTATCCTTATTATCTTGTTCACTTAACCCTTAATTTTACCCACTTCTTCCGTATCACCTTCCTCTCCATCCAAGCCCCACTAACTTAATTTTATATGGAACAACATAATGATCGATAATCCCATTCTAAGGCTTCCCTCTTTGATTTAACAACCAACACATGCTAACATCTCCTTCTTCACCAACACAAAATCAATCATTTTTTTCACTTCGATACCATCTATACCAACTCTAGTGTACTTATGGATACTCTTGTGTTTAAATAAAGTATTACTTGCACACATTCTCTCTCTCCTCACAAAAATCAATCACCTTTCTACCATTCTCATTTTCTCCCAAACATCTGACCGCCTGTTATACCATCCCTTTTTTTGATCACCTATCTAACCATTTCAGGTCCATAACACTACCAATCTGAAGCTCCTACACCCCATCAAAACATCATTCAGATTATCCCAAAGAATCGTGCTCTCTTCAACGTTTCCTCAGATGGACCATACACCATGCGTCACAACCACACATACTTTAACATTTTCAAACTTAAATTTAACCATTAAAATTCTAGGACTCACACACACAAAGTCATGGCTCTGTACCACAAGTCACTCATCAAAATTGCAACTCGTTCTCTCCCCCTCTTTTCCACTCCAGCACGCACACATTTCACAACACACCACTCATTTTTCACCGTTTCCTTTTCATCTTTGTTTCAGTCACAGCAGGCAAATCAAATTTGCCCTTTTAAATACATCCATTACCTCTCTCCTCTTCTCCTCAACATTTACTCCTCTTCTGACAATTCCATGTACCCATACGATTCATACAATTTCGCCGAAAATTAGAAGGCCGTTTACGGCGATCACGACCATCTCGAAGCGGCCGTGGCATTCTACCAGCAAGAGATTGGTGGTGAGTGACAATAACCAAACTACCACCGCCCTTTGTTGTATACTTCCCACACGACACCTGGGACATACGATGTTGGGCAATTTTTTTCTCCCCACACAGGGATCATGAGTGAGTAGGAGTGTCTGTAGGTGTTATCTGAGGGTGTGTACTTTAAGCTATGTGTATATGATATGTATAGATAAATGGTGGTCAATAATATATTCTGGAGGATGAGTGTGTAGAAAAATGAACGCAAAGAAAGATTTCCATTAAAAATGGGGTAATTTCAAGCACTTCTCATTAATACATATATATATATATATATATATATATATATATATATATATATATATATAGCATATATATGTATATATATATATAATATATATATAACTATATATATATGTATATATATATATATGCTATAACTATGCTCTAACTCTCTTTCTCGTGTGGGCGTTAAGTATCTTTTACCTATATATATATATCTTCTTTCTTTCTTTCTTCACCTAACCTTATTTTCCCAAGATTGGGAGTGAGGCGCTACAAGCATCGGAAAAGAAAAGCAGTAGGAGAGTATGACAAATGTCGAAGAAAGAAAGCCCAACCTTACCACCTCCTCTCAGTACCATTAATTAGTGAAAACTCGTCACAGACAGAAAATGCCCCTAAAGCTTCATAGGACCGCAACGGACCCTCACTATGGTAAATCGTCAATGTGGGGTTCATCCCTTGGCCGGGTGGGCTACAACCGTACCCCCTCACAAACCCCGCCATTCTCCTATCATGCACCTTTATTTCTCGCCTCTGCCAAACTCACATTTCTCATCTCCAGGCATTCCTTACCGACTCAATCCACTCTCTCTTCGGTCTCCCAGCCGGTCGGTTCCAACACACTCACCACTATACATCCCGCTTAACCAACCGACTATCATTCATCCATTCCACATACCATCTCACCATACTTTCATTTATTCTCTCATTACTCCTTTCTTCACACCACACAACTCTCTAATACGTTTATTCCTCATTTTATCAATTCTTCTCACACCTGGCATGACCCTAAGATTGTCCATCTAAACACATTGAACTTTAGATCTATATTTCTTATTCAGACCTGAGTCATACTACCATACAAATAACTTTGGGGTAACAACACCCTCATGTAAGACTCTAGCACTCTCAAGAACTTAGTCCCTTTACATTTCACCAACGATTTAATTACACCCACCCTCCTGCCATTCATAACTTTCCTACTACCTCTGCATCATCCGTTCCCTTCTCATCCAACATATACCCTAAATATTTAAACTCAGACACTTGTTCCAGCTGCTCACCATCTAACATAACTTCACACTGAGGACTGTCCTCACTCACAACCATAACACTTACTCTTATCTACGTTTACACAAACCACTCCTTTTACATACCCTGTAAATCTCTCTACCAATCCTCAAACTCTCTTCAGATTCACCTTACAGACAAATCATCCGCATATAATGGGTAGGGCACCCTCTCCATCTCCATTCTCATCATTCTAACACCATTTCCTTGCCATTCTACCTCGAACAACCGCCAACTTACATCATATCTCAAATTGAATAACCAGGGGCATAACACAGCCTGTCTCACTTTCACTATTAATCTAAACCAATCACCATTAACACCATTTATTCTTACACATGCTTTCACTATCGTCATACCACTTTTTAGGTTCCATTTCAGAAGCCTACCACCAACACCGCCTTATCACTATTACCTTGCCATAAAGCTTCCTAACTCAATACTTTATTTGGCGAAGTATAAAACTTCTAAATATAATTTATTCTTCTTCTCCTCATTTCTCCAATCATTTGTTTCAATGTAGAGATTCACATCCTCTACACTTCTAAACGCACCTTGTTCTTTACCGTCAATTCCTCGATCACACGCACTCTTTCGACCAAAGTACCAGCATATACCTTCCCTACAAGGCCTGGCATCAATAAACTTATTCCCCTATAATTTCCTACAGTTCCCCTTTTCTCCCCTTACCCTTTCTATAAAGGGGTACTAGCTACCCAACTCTCCTCAATCCCCTTGGAACTATACCCTCCATAAACCCTTTATTACACAACTTCAAATCCAATCAATCATCTCGCCTCCAATCTTGATCATTTCACTAGTAATTTCATCTATGCCTGCAGATTTACCATTCAACTTTCTCACCCTACCCATTACCTCCTCCTTACTAATAACCTCATCCCCAAAATACCTATTCCTTCTTGCACCATAAAACCACATACATTCACTAACACCTCATCATTACTGTTAATATTGTGCAGATTTTCAGTGTTCTTTCCACACTCCCCTCACATCCATTTCATCAGTTACAAAAGCACCATCCCTATTCATTATTCTAGCAAGGTTCCCTTATTCTCATTCTTAACCTTTCGCGCTTCCTTCCAGAAGATCTTCCTATTACCTTAAGTCTCATTCATCCTCCTTCCAAACTGTTCCATTTACCTCTTGTTTCTCCTACGTATGCACCTTTAGTATTTCTTTCACTCCTTATATAATTCCAAACATCTTTCTTTTGAAACTTCATCATTTGCTTTTTTAGTACATTCAACCACCTTCTTTTACCTCTAACATCACCTCTTCATTCCACCATTCGCTGTTAACATTCTTACTTCCTACTTTTTAGCACCAATTCCTTTGCACTACTAACAATTGCTTCTTCATTGCCTGATTTTGTTCAGTATCCAACTTGTTCACATTCAAGCCGATTTTATGTGGGCATCTTTACATACTTATCCTTATTGTCTTGCTCATTACTACTCACTCTTAATTTTACCTACTTCCCCTTTCGTATCACCTTTCTCTCCATCCAAGCCCCCATACTTAATTTTACAGAGAACAACATAATGATCCGATAATCCCATTTCCTAAACCCCTCTCCACTGATTTCCATCACATACTTCAATATCTTCTTCACCAACACAAAATTAATCCTACTTTTCACTTCGATACCACATCTCTACCACCAACTCTCAGGCATACTTATGGATGCTCTTGTGTTTAAGAAAAGTATTGCCCACTATCTTTTTCTCTCTTCACGATCGTCCACCCTTTACCATTTCTTCATTTTCTCCCCTTGCTTTAAAAACACACCATGTTTATACTTGTCACTTTTTGATCTTGTCAGCATTAGGTCTGTCAGATGTGAAACCTGCTGCCCTATCCAGAACATCATTTAGTTTATCCCGAGTATTACTCTCTTCAACAGCGTTTCCCTCAGATGGACCATGCGTCACAACCACAATATATATATATATATATAGCATATATATATATATATATATACTTTCTATATAACTTATATATATATATATATATCATATATATATATCTATATACTATATATATATATATATATGTATAACATATATATATATATATATATGCTGCTATATATATTATGAGAGGGTGTAAACGTATACTCGAAGCGATGGAAATGCCTCTGTTTTGTGATTTGCTAAACATGGTTCATATTCTTTACACACTCATCCTCAGGCAACATATTACTAACCCACTACATTTATCCACATACACATGCTGGTTTCTCACCCCTCTTCTTGACAGCATCTTACCCAGATATTCTACTACTTATACATCCCCTATGTGTGGGGAAAGGGTACCCATCGTATGTCTTGCAGAAGTATTCGTGAGAGAAGACGACTGGGGACTTGATGGTAGCTGGGCTAACTGCCCACTACACTTCTAAGGAATACTGATGCACTGCCCCTAAGGAGAAGGTGTGAGCTTGCCGTAAACTGCCTTCTAACTTTCAATTTGAAATTGTATGAATCGTATGGGTACATGGAATGTAGAGGAATAAATGTTGAAATGTTGAGGAGGAGAGGTGATGGATGTATTTAGAAAGAGAAAAGAATTTAGTTTGCTCGCTGTGACCTGAAGCGAAAAGAAGAAGGGAAACTGGCAAGAAAATGAGGTGGTCTTGAGGGTCTAGTAAATAAGGAATAAAGGGGAAGAGGGAGGGTTACAAATTTTGATGAGTGACTTTGTGGTACAAACTATATGGTAGACTTTGTGTGTGTGAGTACTAGAATTCTAGTAGTTTAATTTTAAGTTTGAAAAGGTCCAAGGTATGTGTGGTTGTGACGTATGGTCCATCTGAGGGAAATGTTTAGAGTACAATTTTCCGGGATAATCTGAATGATGTTTTGGATGGGGTGGGTAGGATTCAGAATGATTGTGTTGGGGGACCTAAATGGTTGAGTAAGGTGATCCAGAGAGATAGTATAACAAGGTGGTTTTCTGGTGTCGGGGAGAAAATGAGAATGGTAGGAAGGGGATTGATTTCTGTGAGGAGAGAGAGATTATTGTGTGTAAGTAATACTTTCTTTAAACACAGAATATCAGTATGCTTAGAGTTGGTGTAGGTGGAGATGGTATCGAGGTGAAAAATATGATTGATTTTTGTGTTGGTGAAGATGTTGAGGTATGTGATGGTGTTAAATCAGTTAGGGGATTAGGAATGGGATTAGCGGATCATTACGTTGTTCTATATAAAATTAAGTTAGTGGTGGCTTGAATGGAGAGGAAGATAAGGAAGCAAGTGGGTAGAATTAAGGTGAGGGTTAGAAGTGACAAAGTGATAAGAGATAAGTATCACCAAGAGCACTCGCCGTAAATCCAGTTGAATGTGAACAGAGTTGAAACAAATCTTTGGAGCAAATTAAAAGGCAGTTGTTGTAGTGCAAAGGAAGTATGTGGATATGCTAAATTAAAATAGGAAGTAAAATTTTTACTTTTAATTTGCTTTGCCTCAAACCAAGCAGTTAAAGCAAAAAAGCATGGTTGAATGTAATGAAAGTCAATGATGTGTTTGGAATTATATAATTAGGAAAAAAGAAATACTAAAGGTGCATTTGTGAGAAAAGAAAGAGGTAAATGAACAGTTTGGAAGGATCAATGTGGACTTTCTGGAAAGGAGCGCGAAAGGTTAAGAATGAGTAAGGGAATCAACTTAGAATAATGAATAGGAATGGTGCTTTTGTAACTGATGAAATGGATGTGAGGGGAGTGTGGAAGAACGCCTTCGAAAATCTTCCTTGTTAACATTGGCTGAGGGTGATGATGAAGATGTGTGTGGAGTTTGATAGTGCAAAAGAGGAATATACGGGGTTAAGCAGGTGTTCTGGGATTTATATAGGGAGAGGAGGAGGTAATAGGTAGAATGAGAAAGTTGAAGAAAGATGGTAAATCTGCAGGTATAGATAAATTACTGGTGAAATGATCAGGGAACGGAGGCGAGATGGTGATTTATTGGATTTGGAAGTTTGTATCAAATAAATTTTCATCAGATAGTTTCCAGAAGGGTTGGGGAGAACGGTAATAGTACCCGCCATCATAAAGTCAAAGGGAGGAATAAGGGAACTGTAGGAGTATAGGGGAATTAGTTTGTTAGTGTTGTAGGGAAGATAAATGCTGGTATTTTAGTCGAAAGAGTGCGTGAGTGACTGATTGGTGAAAAAACAAGGTGCGTTTAGGAGTGGATCAAATCTTTACATTGAAATAAATGACTGAGAAAGTGTGGGAGGAGAAAAATAATTGTATTTAGGTTTTTATGGATTTGCAACAGACGCATATTAGAGATGTAAGAGAAGCTCTATGGCCAGGTGTTAATAATCTCTGGTATGGTGGTAGGCTTCTGAATGGAATCAAAGAAATATGTATGACGATAGTGAAGGCGTGTGTAGAAATAAATGGTGTCAAAGGAAATTGATTGGTATAATATAGTGACGATTATTGTTGTTGTTGAGTGAAATATCGATATGCGGAGTGAGGCAGGGGATCATGCTATATACTTAGTTATTGAATTGTATATGGACCAGGGTTATGGAAAGAGAATTAAGAGATGGGGGGGTGGCAGGAAATAAGTGTTAGAATGATGAAGAATGGAGGCGAGATGTGAAGGGGGTGCCCTACCTATTATATGCGGATGATTTAGTTTTGTGTGGTGAATCTGAAGTTTGAGAAGATTGGTAGAGAAATATGGCAGGGTGTGTAAAGGGAGGTTTGAGTAAACGTAGATAAGAATAGGGTTATGGTTGTGAGTGGGGACAGTCCTAGGTGTGAAGTTATGTTAAATGGTGAGCAGCTACAAGTGTCCCGAGTTTAAATATTTGGGATGTTGGATGAAAAGGGAACGGATGATGCAGAGTAGTAAGAAAATTATGAATGGCAGGGAGGTGGCTGGTGTAATTAAATCATTGGTGGATGAAAAGGGAGGGTTTTACTTGAGGTATGTTGTTACCTGTGTTAATGTGTAGTAGTGAGACTATGGTCTGGAATAAGAGGTATAGATCTAAAGTTTAATGTGTTCAGATGAACAATCTTATGGGCATGTTAGGTATGAAAAGAATTGATAAAATGAGGAATGAACGTATTAGAGTTGTGTGGTGTAGAAAGAAGGTTTAAACAGGAGAATAAATGAGAGAAGTATGTTGAGATGGTTTTGGTCATGTGGAAAAAGGATGAATGATAGTCGGTTGGTTACGCGGATGTATAGTGGTGAGTGTGTTGGGAACCGACCGGCTGGAAGACCGAAGAAAAGTGGATCGAGTCGGTAAAGGAATGTTTGCAGGAGAGAAATGAGAGTTTGACAGAGGCGAGAATAAAGGTGCATAATAGGAGTCAATGGCGGCCTTTTGTGAGGGCTGTGTGATTGTGGCCCACCTGGGCCAAGGGATGAGCCCCACACTGACGAGATGCCATATTAAGGGGCCGCCAGTCCCGTGAAACGCTAGGGCGGACTTTCTGACTACGACGAGTTCTCACTAATAGGTATAAAGGGGGAGGGAAAGCTGGGCTTTCTTTTCGACTTCTGTCATATTTTTCTACTACTTTTCTGTTTCCGATGCACGCACCTTACCCCCAATCCTGGGGAAAGAAGGTAAATGATGATAATATTAATAATAATTATATATATATTCCTTTTAACGCGCTTTAACTCCTTTTCAGAGGTTAACACGGGGGGACTACAGGAAATCGTACTTTAAGGCCGACTATCCCAAACTAGCGCCACCAACGTGTTCGCAGTCGTTTTAATTCTTGCCCCCAGGAAGATAAAACTCCAACTGTTACGAGGAGGATTGTGTGTGTGTATATATATATATAATTTAAAATTTTGTTCGAAATAGGATCTA
Organism: Trachelipus rathkii; assembly: GCA_015478945.1. Taxonomy (NCBI): domain Eukaryota; kingdom Metazoa; phylum Arthropoda; class Malacostraca; order Isopoda; family Trachelipodidae; genus Trachelipus; species Trachelipus rathkii. The sequence continues at coordinate 47,571 of JABUQX010014227.1, forward strand.
CCCATACCCTCCATAATACAGTCGACATCTCTATCTTTAGTGCTATGATGAAAATTTCTAGACTTACATATATGAGATAGAGAATCTCTTCGTTTCACATTCATGGTTGAATAGTAGCAGTGGCATTTAGTTATTGCTGTACAGTATTAAGTATTTTGCGTGGTCATTCCCTTTCTGATGGATTTACTTTATAGGCTATAAAATTGTAGAAACTTACTTATACAATTTCATTTATTTATTTATATCTTCCCTAATGAATCTTCATAGACTGGGGGTGTGGAGCGCAACATACACCGGATACAATAGCTAACGGAGAAAATGACGAAAGCCGTCGCTGCTTAAAAAAAAAAAAAAATTCACCCAAGGCTCCACAACAGACCCCTAAGGTGATATCTCGTCAATGCCCGGGGGTTCATCCCATGGGCCAGACCCACTAGTATAGCTTACTCATTTGCTCCATTATGCATTTCTCGTTTCTAAAAATTCAAATTCCTTTGTTCAGACACTTTTACAGATTCAATCCATTCACGAGAATTTCCTCACAGCTTTCTAACATGCTCATTCAAATAATTCACCTCAAACATATAGTTATTTTTCTGAAGACAGCCTGCAGCCTTAGATCAATACTTCTTACCCTACACCATAGTTTCACTAATGTTCATTAACACTAGTGTAACATGCCCTCTCGCAGAACCCTAGCACTGGTCACTCACTCCCTTTTTCATCTTTTCCACAGCAAGCAGATAAATTTCCCCTTTCTAAATACATCCCGTCACCTCTCATAACTTCCTTAAAATTGTTCCTCAACATTTCATACAGTTTTGCTTGAAAGATTCAAGATCGCTTTGGCGATCACAGCCAAGGTCCTAGGCATGCATAAAGGCATTCTAGGGTGTAAATAAGTGGTAGCGGGTCCCCAACTCAGCTACCACACTTTTTATTTTAAGATTAAAGAAAAGGTAATGCAACTAAATAAGCTGATCAGTGGCAAGTTGCTAGAGGGTTCATAACGATTATTAATTTTTCATTTTTTTCGACTTTGTGTACAGGTTTGCCGTCTGAGAGATTGATAACTTTTAACATTTAGATAAACAAACTGTTTTGGTTTCCTCTAGAAATAAAACTAACTATTTACTAACACGTTTATATGGAAATATACATATTTATACATTATAAAAAACTATATATATGGGATGTTTGAAGTTTCATGAACATGTCTTTGTCTTCTGATGTTCGTAATCACCATCTTCTATAACGGTTTTGATTTAAAACCAAAAATGGGGAGAAAAGTATGTTGAATTTTACAAGTTTTCCAGTCTTTAAATATTTCATTTTACATATAGTTTGTAAAAGCTTGAGAGATATTGCCTCCTCTACTCATTTACGATTTTGACGAGTTCGGGTGGGACTTCAGGGTTCACCCTTCTGCAATACTTTTATTAAATTTTGAGGGAATCGAGTTATCGGATGGGGTGACGCGAGTAAATTACCAGCGCTACCACGGCTCTTCCTGTACGACCAATTCGATGACATAATCTTCTATGGAGGATGGAAAATCATAATTCACCACGAGGTTATATCATTCACATCTGAGGAAAATCGTATGTTATGGAAGAAAAAGAGAGTACATCATAAATAATATCAATCTAGTGATGCAAACAGCTACAGCTCAAATACAAGACCCAGGCTTGTAATTTACAAGAAAAGAATTTTCCCTGGCTTTTTAAAATCAGATTCCTGAATCTTTATCCTTCAATGGGCTGTAAGTGTAACAAAAGTTCTGATGAAATTAAATTATTTAATAGAAATTGTATAAAATTTTATCAGTTTCTTCATAAGTTTCCTTCTGATCAATCATCAGAAGGCTTTTACAAGGAACCAAAACCTCTCCAGTTAATTAAACAAGGTTTCTAGTAATTTTCACAGCTTTTAAATTAATTACAGAAACAATGTCCTAATTTAGTTCCCAAAAAAATCTATTTATATCAATTGCTGGTGAACAGTGAAAATGGTCGTAACAAGACTCTTAAATCATTCTCCACCTTTCTAATTAAACTTACTTTGGCTGTGAATCTTCTGTATTTTCGCTTATTAGCATATATCAAACTTTTATCACTTGCTGTGCATTATAATTCTATTTTCTATTGGTCTTTGGTTGCGCATTCCTAGTTACTCATCTAGGTTCATTTTCTTGTTGAAATAATAAAAAAAAATCCTTCATTTGTTAAATCAACGTAGCTTCTTTTGGTCTGATCTCTTTCCTGTAACATTCAATATTTTTCGTATTAGAGCAAGTCTTTCTTTCTCTTCCCATATTCTTGTCTCCCTCGAATTAATAATCCTTTCCACAATATTTCCAACTCTTACCTTTTACTTCCATTAAGTTTTCACCAGGATATTTCTCTCTTTCAGAATTCTCTGTAAAATGTATAATATCGAGGGTATTTTGAAAACTAATAACTTATTCATTTACCTTCGAATGACACCAATATTATTTAAATTACCTTTTATTCACTTGCTCACAATACTCATTTTTATTTTATCTTAAAAGATTTCTATCAAAACTAATTTAACTCTCCGTCAGTCTACAATGATGCTCTCGTTTCTTTCTGACTTGCTCTCTTGAAAATGTTGTTTCTAAGTTCACAATCCTATATTGTTTCTTAGGTCTCTTGCTGTTAAATCCTTTCATAAGCCATAATCTTTCTCAAGAGAAAATGCAATCACTGTAAGCCTTCGTTTCAAGAATCTAATTCTTATCTTTCCTCTTTATGGTTTAAAATGCCTTTGAGCCTCTGACTATTTTCAATCTATCTTTTAAACTTACTATATTAAAAAATAAATAAATAAGCACAATCAATTAATTTCTTACCCAGGCCTCGTGAAGCAACGTCAGTCGCAACAAGTACTGAAAATTTCCCATCTCTGAAACCTGAAAAGTACATTATTTTAAATTTTAAAAAATATTTTGTATGTAGAATTATATATTTCATATAAATAAACAATTAAAAAATAGTAAATATATAAACATTAAAACATTAAATATATAAAACAAGAATATTTTTCTTAATATCACCTCTGGTAGGAAAAGGGTAAACACCTACATGAAATCAACCAGTTTGGGAAATCAGATTTCAGACTAATGTCAAATGTCAATAATATTTCGATACACGGCGTTTGAAAGTTTTTGCAAGTCAAAGAATGTGTGGAAAATAAAACATAGAAGTATGTTCCAAACTTTACCTTTAGAATTTATGAAAGAATGGGCATAACACCAAAGTCTGGGGTCAATGAGAGATGCACAGAGAAAGAATAAGAGTGTGAAGAAGGACGAGTCATATAGGGTCTCCTCAAAAGACGAAGGCAAGCAAATAATGAGTTCAAATTAGCAGTCTTTGTAATATAGATTGTATAAGGAGTAATGAACGTCTGGAAAGAGATTATAAAAAAGTCCGTGAGAGCGAGGATAATGATAAGGTGAACAGTTTTAAACTACCCATTTATGAAGTGCAAAATATGATTTCTACTCCAAACAATGGAGGGCGACATTCAAATACAGAAAAAAAAAATAAATGGGGATGGTGTGAAGTTCTGAATGCGTCCTGACATATAACATTTTGAAACTTTATTTCAGTGACAGAATAAATGACATCTTTCAAAGAAATATGAGATAAGGAAATAATAACAATACCAAGAATAGTAAAGTCAGCGGAAGACTGGAGTTTTATTGTTTTCCAAGGCTTAGTTGTGTGGAAAATATGTCCAGTACATATATGAATGAATTGTGTTTTTGAGGCATTGAAGACTATATTTTTTTTGCACCAATTCAAAAAAAAAAGAATGATTAAAAGTCGACTGATACTAGCCACCTTCCATTTTCTACTCGAGGTTATGTCGGATGCTTTTCAAAACAGAGTAATGAAGGGTGAAGTTATAAACATAAGAGTTGATAGGTGATGAAGCTATAGTTAGATAAATAAAATGCAAGAGGAAAGAAATAATATTACAGAACCTTGAGAAACACCACCACTTATTGATCTAAAGAATGAACGGTGGTTGATTACAGCAGCTGCTATAACACAACAAGAAATATATCACACAAGAATTGAAGGAAAATAGAAAAGCTTGCTAATCTAAATATTCTATTAAAAGCTCACAATATGTCCATTGAAACAGCAAAAAATTCGTTGCAATGCCGCGAAAGATTAATAGTCAAGAGATAGTGGGAAAGGAGTTCTCCAGTTGAGCGTTATTTAAGGAAGTCATACTGGTAATAGAAGAATGAAAATTACTTTTACTCTATAATTAACATAATAGAAAGAAAAATATATAACTATAAAATTTAAATGTGAAACATTTAGAACTAAAAAGTTTAAATACAAAACATAAATAATATCAAAACAGACCCCTTAGAGTATGATCCCGTCGTGCTTGAGTATGATCACCATGGATGGATGCAGAATTAAACCTACAAAGTATTATATATATATATATATATATATATATATATATATATATATATATATATATATATATATATATATATATATATATATATATATATATAACATATAAAACATGTATATATCTTTCTTTATATTTATATATATATATATATATATATATATATAATAACTTATATATATATATAATATATATACATATATCATATCTCATATATATATATGTGTATATGTATATATAATATAATATATATATATGTATATATATATATATTATATTATATTATAATTGTAATTATATTTATATTATATTATATTATATTTAATATGTATAATAATATATATATAATAATAATATATATATATATATATATATATGTAATATGTATATATAGTAATATATATATATATTAATATACATATGTATATATGTATACTCTTTCTCTTATATATATATACTCTATATATAATATCTATATATATATAATAATTATTTTTATAATAATTATTATATGTATATATCATATAATAATAATATAATATATATATATATATATATATCATATACACTATATATATATATATCATATAACTTATATATATATATACTGCACCTCTATATATCTTTCTCTATCTATCTGCCTGCTCTCTCTATATATTTCTTTTCTTTCTTTCTTTATCTTCCTCTTTGCCCCAAGACTGGGGTAAGGTGCCGTGTCATGCATCGGAAAGAAAACTGGTAAAGAAGTGCTGACAAAAGTCGAAGGAAATGCAGCACGCCCCCTCTGTACCATTGTAGTGGTGATGACAAGTCACAGACAGAAAAATCCACCTAGGCTTACTGCATGGGACTGCGACGGACCCCCACTATGGTAAATCGTCAATGTAGGGTTCGTCGCCTTTAGGTGGGCAACCATGCCCCCCATACAACCCCACGCCATTCCTCCTATTATGCACCTTTGACCTCGCCTCTGTCAAACTGCATTTCTCTACTTCGAGGCCATTCTGTTGCACTGACTCAATCCACTTTCTCCTTCGGTCTCCCAGCCGGTCGGTTCCCAACACGCTCCCCTACTATACATCCGCTTAACCAACCGACTACCATTTCATCTTTCCACTGACCAACCATCTCAACATGCTGTTTTACCACAACACACAGCTCTAATGGTTCATTTCTCATTTTTATCAGTTTATTCTCACACCTAACCTTTCCCCTAGTTGTCCATCCCAGACACATTGAACTTTGAGATCTGCTTTATTTCCAGACCATGAATTCTCACCATACAATAACACAGGTAACAACATACCCTCATGTAAGACCCTAGCGCACTCAAGACTTAGTCCTTTACCTTTCACCAACGATTTAATTGCACCAGCAACCTTCCTGCCTTTCAAACTTTTCTACTACACTGCATCAATGTTCCCTTCTCATCCAACACTTACCCTATATTTAAACTCGAACACTTGTTCCAGCTGCTCTCCATCCTAACTTAACTTCACACTGAGGACTACTGTCTCACTCCACAACCACCAACATACTCTGTCTACATGCCTCAAACCCCTCCTTTTACACATATTCCAAATCTCTCTACCAATCCTCTCAAACTCTCTTCAGATTCACTTCATCAGAACCAAATCATCCGCATTTAATAAGGTAGGGCTCCTCACTCATCTCCATTCAATGTTCTATCTTTCATTCTACAAAGCTCCCCACCCCTCAAATTCTTTCATAGCGATGATATACAAATTGAATAGCGAAGACATAACCACAACCCTGTCTCCTCCGCCATTAATCTAAACCAATCATAATGTCATTTGTTCTTTACATATACGATCGTGCTTTATACTTGATTCCATTCAAAAGCCTTCCACTAACTCCATAATAACACCTGCCATAAAGCTTCCTTATTAACTCTATCATACGCCATGTTGCAAATCATAAAACCTAAATACAATTTATTCTTCTTCTCCCTCATTTTATAATCATTTGTTACAATGTAAAGATTTGATCCATCTCTTCCGCTCCTAAGCACCACTGATGCTTTACCAATCAAATTCCTTCAGTCATCAGACACTCTTTCGACAATGCAGCATGTACCCCTTCCCTGCTTTACTCAATAAACTTATTTATGTTTTCTAAAGTTCCTTTTCTCCTTTACCCTTATATGGGGTACCCATTATATCTCTCCAAATGTGGACACATACCCTCCATAAGCACTTTATTACTTAAATCAATCAATCACCATCTCGCCCTTCGTTCTTTATCATTTCACCAGTAATTTCATCTATACTGCAGATTTACCATTTCTACTTTCTCACTTTACCAATTATTACCTCCTCCATACTAATAACCTCATCCCCAATTCCTATTTCATCTTTCACCATCAAACCCACACACACATTCACTATCACCTCTTCATTATGATATTGTGCAGATTTTCAAAGTGTTCTTTCCACACTCAACGTAAATAAGAGTATAGGTTATGGTTGTGGTTAAGTATTCATTAATCTAAGCAGATTCCCCTTATTCTCATTCTTAACCTTTCGCGTTTCCTTCCAGAAGAGCTTCCTATTCCCTTGTAAGTCCCCATTCATCCTCCTTCCAAACTGTTCATTTACCTCTTTTTTCCTCCTACGTATGCATCTTTTAGTATTTCTTTTTTCCTCCTTATATAATTCCAAACATCTTTCTTTTGAGACTTCATCATTTGCTTAGTACATTCAACCACGCTTCTTTTACTTTTAACCGCTTGCATCACCTCTTCATTCCACCACTCACTGTTAACATTCTTACTTCCTACTTTAGCACATCCATATACTTCCTTTGCACTGCTAACAACTGCTTCCTTCATTTGCTCCCAGATTTGTTCAGTTTCAACTTGTTCACATTCAACTGATTTACTTGCGATTGCTCTTAGATACTAATCCTTATTACCTTGTTCACTTAACTTCTCATTCTTAATTCTA